>JAKCPI010017451.1:0-19345 GCA_023213315.1 Euborellia annulipes | reverse complement strand
ATGCTTTATATCAGTGGCTTCCACATATATGCCTTCTAAATATTTGGATTTAAGCGATTAATATTTTTATAATTTTTTATAGAAAAGAAAAAAATTTCATTTATTGTTTATATAAATGAAAAAATACAAATCTTTTATAAAAAAACAATCCTAAACTCGTTTATTCAAAAGTCATATAATATTTATTTACTTTTATCTTTATTAACGATGCTTCACCTTGCACCAACTCCACAATCTCAATTAATTTTTAAATAAAAATATAAATATTTATGAAAATTTATTTTTCTCTAAAATTTTTTATAAACATTCGAAAAACAATCCATATCTGACCTTTTATTAATCGAATTTTTGTTATTTAAAATTTCGATCATTTCCAAAATTAATCTTTTTTCCAAGTTATATTCTTTATCTAAAATTTTGGGATTAGAAAAGTCAAAATAGTGTTTGACTTTGAATAAACGTGTTTTTGATTGTTTTTTATATAAAAATTGTATTTTTGTAATTTATATATATACTTACTTATTATATATATATTTTATGAATCTTAGGGAGTTGGACAAGAATCTAAATCAAAAGTAAAGTTTCTTAATTAATTGAAGGAGACAATAAAAGAGTAAAAATTCTCCAATTGAATTATAAATCTTAATAATATAAACGAGACTATAGCTTCGAGGGCTTTGCCCTCTTCTTCAGTCTATTACAATTGATTCACAGGAATTAATCACTATGAAGTCTCGTTATAAATAAATAATTGATAATTCCAGCAGAAGACACACTCTTTTTATTGTCTCCTTCAATATATAAAAATACTGCTACCTCGGCAAAAAACTTTCAATTTTCTTAATTAAATTGGTCATAACGTTTCGTCACTGATTCGGGACTTCTTCAGTGCTGAAATAGTGAAAACAAGACAATTAGACACTTATTAATCATTTAATGTTTTTTACAGTAGTATAACAGTAAAAGGTTAGGCTGGTTTTTACCTGATTTGATAAACTTATTTATCAGTAAGGGAATTTGAAACAACTATGAGAATAACTAAAGATTGGTTTAACAATTATGTTAAATTAGCATCGCTGAAGAACAGACCAATCTTTTTATTACAATGCCAAATGAAAGGACCTTTTTCCGAAACATATAATTAACAATATGAAATGTATATACAGTCTACAAACTGACTCTCACCCATTTATAAAACAAATAACAAATAGATACCATTATTGAAAATTTTAGAAGAGAAGTTTTAAATTTGGAAATATAGATTACACTATGGAAATTGAATGAGTTACAGAAATAAATTGATGAAGAAACGATGTCCTCAATTGATAAGAAAATTGTAAAAAAAACAAATGACAGAAGATATGAAGCCAAAATTTGGAATGTTCAATAAAACAAATGAAGAAGATAATTTAGTCTAATATACCAAGTTCCCGTTTATAAAACTATTATCATTGAGAGTTAGTAAATGTTTTAAAAACACCAACATAAACCTTGCACGTCTATAACATCAAGGTGTCTTCTATTTACTCTAATATAAAAGACAAAGTGGATTATTTCAATGAGAAGAACGTTATTTATAAAATCCCTTGCGAGTGAAATAAGTGTTACATTGGCCAAACAAAACAGAAATTAACAAAAAGACTCGCATCATAAAAATAACTGTAAAATTACGAACATAAAAAAGGAAAACAAAACAACATTAGCTGTTTATCATTTTAACACAGGACACAGGTTTTTGTTCGAAGATACAGATATTTTGGATAGGGAACCAAATTGGATAAAACGAAATATTAGTGAGATGTTTTTTATAAGAAAAAATGAGACTGAATTTCAGTACTGATGTAGACAATCTAAATATTATTTATATACAGTGAGTTAGGACAGTAATAAAATTTAAAGAATGTTTAAAAATAAAAGTATGTTTAATTCATGAATTGACCAAGAGAAAATGAGACTTTAAGGGTCAATGTCAAATAAAGCGTTTAAAAATAGATTGAATAGTGAATCAAATTGTATTTATTTTAATTTTATAAATGTTATAACAAAAGACAATATTAATTATTTTTTATATGTTTTATCTTTCTTTTAAGGATTAGTAGAGATTGTGGTGTTGGTGCAAGGTGAAACATCTTTAATAAAGATAAGAGTAAATAAATATTATATGTAATAATCATTTACATTTAATGTGAAACAAGTGACCAAGAATCCTTAACTCATAGTAAATGAATATTACATAAAATATTTATTTACTCTTATCTTTCTTTTAAGGTAGTTGTTTCGCGACAATACTAGCAAAAAGTTAATGCTAGAGTATATAGAACAGACAATAAGGATTCATAATTCATAAGCCCAAAACTTTTTGCTGTTTATGTACCACTACTAGCCAATCCCGTGCTCGTTTGACAAATCTGGCAACACTGTCCGAGCTTGTATATATTTTATCATAGAAATTTCAGATAAAGTACATTATAAAGGGAGATTTATAAAACAAAAAGTTCTTAATAAGCGATTGAAAGCTGTTGCGACAATGGCTGAAGCGAAAAAACGTCAAAAAAATTACTAAAGTTAACCCACTTTTTAGGTTAAATAAATGCGTTGTTGCCAGCTTGTTTTTAGTGTAAATTTTTCATTATTTATTCATTATTATCTCAGAAACTGTGTTGTAACTATGAATTAAAATTTTCTTAAAAAATGTATTAGTTATTGTTTAATGTTGGTTTAGTTTTTTATAACAATGGTAAGAAGAGTTTCTTAATTATAATTAAATATGTATGTAAACTTTCCGATATCCCGTATAGTGCAATGTATAAGAGTCTGAAAAACTCTATCTTTGGAATTTAATATCTCCGGAACTATATTGTTCATAAATTTCGTTTTGCCACCAATCGATGCAGAAGTATTTAAATAATAATCTGTCTAAATTTCAAAAAAATCCTAAGAAAACCCATATGGTGACCTTAATGACAAATTATTGATGTTTCGGAAAAGTCATAGCCTTTAAAAATATCTTTTCTTATAGTTAGAACTCCTGACAAATAAAAAACCAACCTAACCTTTACTGTTTTACTACTGTAAAAAACATGAAATGATTAATAAAAGGGGTCTAATTGTCTTGTTTTCACTATTTCAGCCACTGAGGAAGTCGCTAATCAGTGACGAAACGTTTGGCCCATTTAATTAAGAAACTTTGCGTTTGATTTAAATTCTTGTCCAACTCCCTACGATCCTTTTAAAGATTTGACTATGGATGCGAACAATGAAATATTTCATATATGTATTGTTTATTCTATTTTAGTGACTAAAAAGGAAGTAGTTTTTGAAAGTTGCACAGATAGTGAGCCTGAAATAGAAAATCAACCTGCCAAGAAAAAGAAAAAAATGGATTTCTCTAATGAACCGGCCAAGAAAAAAGAAAAAAAGGATTCTTCTAATGAGAAAAACAAAAGGAAGTCAAATGATAGTGCTTCAGGGAAAACAAAGAAACAGACTTCGCTAATGAATTTCTTTCAATCAAAATAAAAGGATTGCTTATATTTTCTTAATTTATATTTATCAATGTATTTTATATATATATGATATATTATATTTTTAATTACAGTATTATTATTATAATTATTTTTACCAACTCATTTCTTTAATTATTTCTGTCCTATTGTTAGGAGTATGCCAATTATTTTAGCATAGCTTTCAGCCCCGAGGGGTGAACCGCGACCTAAAATCGTGTACACCTACTTCCACTTTCATTTCCAAGTAGAAGACAATAGATGACAATAGATTATCTAATGAATTCCAAAGTAATTCCAAAGACGGTGTACACCTAATTCCAATCGCGGTCCACCCCCTCGGCTTTCAGTGAAGGAAAATGAAGCGAACTTTGTGAGACATTATTTAATTAACTGCTTGAGGGAATTATAGGTTGCTGGCATCTCTTTATTAAAGAAAGAAAATACACTCACGAGCAAAGAAATGGAATCACTCTCTTTTCATTAATTTAATGATATATTGTATGTTTCTTTGTAATTTATTATAAATTTAAATATTTTTTCTACAAGTTTCATTTTTCAGCATTTAATGGGCACTCTACACTATGGCCCAACGTGAGCCAAACATGTTGACCATGTTGGCCACCTGTAAAACTAGTTAATTTGACGGTGCCTCCACACAGTGGTCCAAGAGTTGGGCCAATGTCTAAGGCGTTGTGGAAACGACACCTAGCCACTAGATTCATAATTCATAAGCCAAAAACTTTTTGCTGTTTATGTACCACTACTAGCCAATCCCGTGCTTGTTTGACAAATCTGGCAACACTGTCCGGGCTTGTATATATTTTATCATAGAAATTTCAGATAAAGTACATTATAAAGGGAGATTTATAAAACAAAAAGTTCTTAATAAGCGATTGAAAGCTGTTGCGACAATGGCTCAAGTGAAAAAACGTCAAAAAAGTACTAAAGTTAACCCACTTTTTAGGTTAAATACATGAGTTGTTGCCAGCTTGCTTTTAGTGTAAATTTTTCATTATACATTTTTCATTATTATCTCAGAAACTGTGTTGTAACTATGAATTAAAATTTTCTTAAAACATATTAGTTATTGTTTAATGTTGGTTTAGTTTTTTACAAGAATGGTAAGAAGAGTTTCTTAATTATAATTAAATATGTATGTAAACTTTCTGATATCCCGTATAGTGCAATGTATAAGAGTCTGAAAAACTCTATCTTTGGAATTTAATATCTCCGGAACTATATTGTTCATAAATTTCGTTTTGCCACCAATCGATGCAGAAGTATTTAAATAATAATCTGTCTAAATTTCCAAAAAACCCTAAGAAAACCCATATGGTGAAACAACTACCTTAACCCCCTCGAAAATCGAACCCGACTGACAAAATTAACGTTGCGTAACATTGGCCCTCTTTGATATATCGAAAAAAAATTCTCCGAAGGCCAACCATCGCCAATCTCATCGCCAGCGTCAACCAATGACCAATACACATTGGCGTTGGCTTGAATTGGCCCAAGTTGGCTCATAGTGTAGAGAAGGCATTAAATAAATGTAGAATGATAACCTAATGGAAATATAATCTTTAAAGAATTTGGTGTCGGTTCTAAGTGAAACATTTTAATAGATAATAAGTAAAAATATATTTTTCTAGGTGGGTTTCACAAATAAAACAAATATATTTTGAGTTTTTATCTCGATATATATTTCGGGTTATGAGCCCATCATCATATTTGTGAAACCCACCTAGAAAAATATATTTTTACTTATTAATGGAAATATATTATATTATTATTATTAAATTTGAGAATGAAAATTACATTTAATAACTCGCAAGGGAGTGATTCCATTTCCTTTGATGGTGAGTGTATATAAAATAAACTTGGACATTATTTAAGGCCTTATAAATATTTACAATTAGAATTTGAAGAAACATGTCTTTGGTTGTGGAAATTAAAAATAATATAATATAATAATGAATATAGGGAATCGTAGGGACTGGTAAAGGTTTTAAATTAAAACACAGAGCTTTCTTTTATTAAATAAGCCAGACGTTTCGTCAATTTATTTTGACTACCTTATTTCATCACTCCTTGTCAAAAACAGTTTTTTTACTAAAAGACAAAACATCATATATTCATTTATCTTTCTTTCAGCACATTCAAGGCTTGCAATTATCTTGGAAACGACTTTTACTTTGAACACCTAAAAATTGTCGGCGTTTCACGATTGATAATGGATGGACGATATAGTTCCTACCGAGGGGTGAACCGCGACCTAATATCGTGTACACCTACTTCCACTTCCACTTCCAAGTAGAAAATAAACTGCAACGGATCGTTGCTAAACTTTATCCAAAGTCATTTGAAATATTAATATGTTTATTCCTTTATTATTAATCAGATATCACTTGCTATTTGCAGTCCATGTTGACTTAAATTCAAAAATAGTGATCGATTCTCATCTAATACTCGAGGAATAACCATTCTACATTGGATTTTTGACGTTTCGGTTATTATTGGTAACCATTGCTGAAGACATGGAGGAATCGACTTAAAATCAAAAATAACAATCGATTCTTATCTAATACTAGAGGAATAACCTTATTGCATTCCATTTTTGATGTTTTGACTATTAATGGCAACCTCTACTGAAAACGTGGAAGAATCGACTTAAAATCAAAAAGACTAAATTCTTTTATGGTAAACAACTCAAGCTGGATAAAGTAACAATAGATGAGGGGGCATTATCTAATGAATTCCAAAATAATTCCACATAATTCCAAAGAGGTGTACACCTAATTCCAATCGCGGTTCACCCTTCGGTTTCTACTTTGTATGTGTTATTTTTGTGTGAAACGGCGACAATTTTTACTTGTTCAAAGTAAAAGTCGTTTCGAAGATAATTGTATGCCATGAATGCGCTGAAAGCAAAAATCAATGAATATATTATGATGTTTTGTCTTTTAGTAAAAAAATGTTTTTGACAAGGAGTGATGAAATGAGCCACTGAGGAAGTCAAAATAAATGTCTTCCTTATTTAATAAAAGCTCTGTGTTTTAATTTAAAATCTTTATCCAGTTCCCTACGAGTGATATAACATAATAATGAATGTAGAATAAACCGAAAAAATAGATTACAGGGAAAAATATAATAGTAAGATTGGAATTAATAGTAGATCTTATCAATAAATGTGAGATGATAATTACTTATAAATTGGGAGTTAACAACAAAAGAAATAAAAGACAAAACTATAAAATATAGGGAACCTTGAGGAAAATTAATATAATAATATTAGCTTCTAAAGCGAGAAGGAAATAAATTATATTTTAAAAAAATATAAAAAACATGCTTCTAAAAAGTACAAAATACTTAATACTTATTCAAAAAGTGTGGGACGCAGAAACTTTTAATTAATTTCGAGGGGGTGAACCGCGGTCTAATATCGTGTACACCTACTTCCACTTCCACTTTCATTTCCAAGTAGAAGACAATAGATGAAGGGGCATTATCTAATGACTGTTTATCATTCAATTAATATACATTAATAGGTTTAAATTTATAATTCCAAATTTATAAAAAAAATGTTAATTTAATAAAGGATAAATTTTTTATTTAAATCACACATATTTAATTATAAACTTTGGTGTAGGAAAGATGCCTGTCCAAAAATTTATAAATTAGAAAGAGGAATTCAGCCAGTGTCGAATAAAAATTCCCAATTGTAGAAAACAATATTGAGTTTGCAAATATTGTAAGAACTAATTATTTATTTTTTATATATAATTTATTTTGTTTTGTATTGATATTCATACATTTTATGCTCATTACAGCTCATTAGAACTGAAGATGGCATTATATAATTAAAGCCGAAACTGTTTTCTACAATTGGGAGTTTTTATTCGACAGAGGCTTCCTTTACTGGCTGAATTCCTCTCTTTCCTAATTTATACATATTTAATTATAACTATTTATTGAAATAAACAACAAATACTATAGTACAACTACAACTTTTCGATAGTTTATTCTGCCAAACGTGGTTGATATATTGTATTATTTGTTGTATTCAATAAATATATATGGTTTAAATAAAAATTTATCCTTCATTAAATTCAATCACAATATAAGCTTTAAAAGCTATATATCTAATAATTAAGCTCACTTTTTCGATTTTTCCTCAAATAAGTAAATTCAATTATGACTATAATTCTATTGAATATTCATGTAGGATAAGATTCAAAACACAATTAAAATAATTTATATACAATATTTTCTTATAAAATACAAATAGAATATTAGTGGATAAAAGTTATATAAAATAATGAAGGATTGGTGAACTAGGATGATCAGTTCTTGTTTTTGTTCATCACTTCTTTTTGCCTTAACCATAGGTAGTATGGGAAAGTAGTCTAATCATGCAGAAAAAATTCGTATTTTATATAATAAATTTTGTAGGCTTTAAAGGGCCTTCCACACGCTATGTCTTTTTGGCTAGGCACGCACAGTCGATTTTCAGTCGACCCAACAATTTAGTTGGGTTCGTTTGAAATCGTGATGCATTATCAATTTATAACCAACTCTAATTAACTAACTAAGCTCGATTTTTTATCATAAGTGCTCATCGATCGCTTTTGATTAAACAATCGAGTTGATCTGCAGTTGTGTTGTGTATGCACCTATATTTTGTTTATTGGGACTCCGAGGAGCGGGCCGCCTCTTACAAAGAAAAGAGCATTAGACAAATTTATTTACAAATCTTTCACACTTTCAGCTTCAGAACAAATTAATTCTGATTCAGAGCGGGTGGCTGAGAGAGCCAGGATTAATCCTGGCTCACTTTCACATTTCTTTTTTTTTTTTTGTATTCACAAAAAAATAATCATACGCCACCCGCTCTATATGTTCTTCTGCTGAAAGTGTAAAAATTAAGGAGAGATCCCCCCTCATCGTCCTATTTGACCTATATTGACCTATATGTCAAATCGTTTATTATTTTTTGGGATATACCCAGGGCGATGAGGGACTCCACCGCTTTATGCCACCACACTCCCTTCCACGAGAGTGTGATGGCCTCGACCCTGACCGAGTCCACCCCGACGCCAAATCGCTCCGCAATATTATCCACCAGGACTTAATATATTTATGTCCATCAACTAAACTATCGCTCGACTGAAAATCGACTGTGTGTGCCTAGCTTTTACCCCATATTCCACTTGTGAACTTGGTTGCGCAGGCAGGACCTAGCTTGTGGACACAACAAGAATGGTCTTTTATTCTGTATTTTTGCACAAACAAGAACGTACATGCAAGATGGAGTAAAAAGACGTAGTGTGTTCAAGTCCCCTTAACACTGAGACTTTCTTCAATTTTTATTTTTTTTTTATTTTAACTTTTTTTGAAATATTTTTAAATAACTAATCACTAATTACACTGCTCGACAAAAATTAAACAAAAATTTCTCCCCGTAAACCTAACAATGGATTCCAGTAGAGTTTTATACGCTGATTATCATGCAATTTCCCGATTTTTTACAACACGTCAGAGTTTTGAGATATTATCGGTCAAAATGACGAAAAAGGCCATTTTGACCTATTTTTCGAGTCCCATTAGATATTAAACAGCAATATTTGAAATCAAAATATTTTGTTGACGTAATAGAAAACAGCTTCCTCTTTGATTTTCAAATTACCACTTGTTTTTAGCTCAATTAGAACTCAAGTTATAACTAAAAACTAAGACCTTATGTTTTTACCTATGTTTATTATCCTTTATAATCACGTAGTTTTAGTTTTTTAGTTATAACTCGAGTTCTAATTGAGCTAAAAACAAGTGGTAATTTGAAAATCAAGAAAAAAGGTGATTTTCTATTACGTCAACAAAATATTTTGATTTTAAATATTTGCTGTTTAATGATATCTAATGGGACTTTCGAAACTAGGTCAAGAATGGCATTTTCATCGTTTTTGACCTATAATATCTCAAAACTCTGACCTGTTGTAAAAATCGGGAAACTTACATGATAATCACACTACTGGAATCCATTTTTTAGAGATTTTTGTTGATCAGTGTTATTTTCTTCACGAATAAAATTACAAGTAATAAAAATAAAATTATATATAATAAATATACAAAAGATGCCAGGGGACTGTTAAGTCACTTTCTATGTTAAATCAATCAAGATATTTTTTTCATTTATAAAAAGAAGCGTAACAAAATAGTCTATCAAGTGTTCCTATTCACAGTCGATTGGCGGTGACGTTATACCGCCGCGTCCCCTGGCGCGTTACGTTTGCGGGCGTTCTCTGGCCGGCGGCGGGTTTCAGCCGCTGTGGCCTTTGCCCCGCAGCCACCGTCAGAAAGAGCTCCGCGTGATCCAGTTGTCGGCTACGTCGACGTAGAAGCCAAGGCAGATGAGCAGCACACCCACTAGCAAACACACGATGCCAACCAGGGCGAAGACTGCACTTCGCAACGGACGGTTCGAGTCTGCTGACATAAAGACAAAATTCAAGCTCCTCTCTTTTTTTAATGTTCAAAAAAATAGTGTTATATCTTTGACCCGTATGTTTGTATCTATGTAAGAATGTTTTAAGGTAGTTGTTTCGCGACAATACTAGCAAAAAGTTAATGCTAGAGTATATAGAACAGACAATAAGGATTCATAATTCATAAGCCCAAAACTTTTTGCTGTTTATGTACCACTACTAGCCAATCCCGTGCTCGTTTGACAAATCTGGCAACACTGTCCGAGCTTGTATATATTTTATCATAGAAATTTCAGATAAAGTACATTATAAAGGAAGATTTATAAAACAAAAAGTTCTTAATAAGCGATTGAAAGCTGTTGCGACAATGGCTGAAGCGAAAAACGTCAAAAAAAGTACTAAAGTTAACCCACTTTTTAGGTTAAATACATGCGTTGTTGCCAGCTTGTTTTTAGTGTAAATTTTTCATTATACATTATTCATTATTATCTCAGAAACTGTGTTGTAACTATGAATTAAAATTTTCTTAAAAAATGTATTAGTTATTGTTTAATGTTGGTTTAGTTTTTTATAACAATGGTAAGAAGAGTTTCTTAATTATAATTAAATATGTATGTAAACTTTCCGATATCCCGTATAGTGCAATGTATAAGAGTCTGAAAAACTCTATCTTTGGAATTTAATATCTCCGGAACTATATTGTTCATAAATTTCGTTTTGCCACCAATCGATGCAGAAGTATTTAAATAATAATCTGTCTAAATTTCAAAAAAATCCTAAGAAAACCCATATGGTGAAACAACTACCTTAACCCCCTTCGGAAATCGAACCCGACTGACACGAAATTAGCAATCTGGGCCAATTGAAAACTCTGTGAGATGAAGCCTTCTGACATAATATGTAAAGTGCTAGTGCTAGTGCTAGATGTACGGTATAAAGTGCTTCAGTGCTAGTGCTAGGCCTGTTCGGTATAAAGTGCTAGTGCTAGATGTACGGTATAAAGTGCTAGTGCTAGTGCTAGATGTACGGTATCAAGTGCTAGTGCTAGTGCTAGATGTACGGTATATCAGACGCGGGCCAAAAAGATGGCCCATCTATTGGTTGATAACTCACTACTAGGGGCAGAAGGCCCTTGGGTCACCTGAAGAATAGGTCCCAAATAATAATGAGTTCGTATGAAAGATATTAATTTGCCGATGGTAATAGATTCAAATTTACTAGAAAATCATAAGATGGTGTCATCTATTAAATCCGATGGAATGGAATATTTTTAATTATATGTCAGAGGGGTTGTTTTTCACCCCCTCGGGAATCGAACCCGAGTGCCAGTAACAACAAACCCCTCTGACATATAATTAAAAATATTCCATTCCATCGGATTTAATAGATGACACCATCTTATGATTTTCTAATAATGAAGTTCATTAATTTATTAATTTTTTTCTCTGTTTTATATGCTATTATTTTCATTTTCAATTAAATACTATAGTTGAATTAATTTTTTTCATTGAAATTCTCTTTTTTTTTAGATCGTTCCCCAATAATAGTTGTATAATTCGACACTGAACGCAATACGACAGGAATTGGGAAAGTTATAAAAATGCCAACTGCACTCAGGGTCTATAGCAGAGGTGGCCACAACGTGGCTCGCGAGCCGCATGCGGCTCTTCAGTCAATCTCGTGCGGCTCTTGAACCCTCTTGAATAATACTGATTTTAAAAAGTACAGGGTGTGGCATAAAGATCTACCACATTTTGAAGAGGTATAAAAAAATGAAAAAAATTTAACTAGAAAAAAAACTGAATATATTTTTGAAAAGAACATAAAATAATTTTTTTTTTAAATGTGTTTTAAACATTATATCAGACGAAAAAAAGTGTGTGGGGGGGGGGGGGGTCAAAAATGAAAATTCTAGCCCTTTCGACCAAACTTAACCAAATTTTATATACATATTCTGTGGACTCCCAGAAGGCTAGAAATGCAAAAACTTATCACCCAAAATGGGGGGGGGGGGGGGGGTCAAAAATGAAAATTCTAGCCCTTTCGACCAAACTCAACCAAATTTTGTATACATATTCTGTGGACCCCCAGAAGGCTAGAAATGCAAAAACTAACCACCCCAAAATGGGGGGGGGGGGGGGGTCAAAAATGAAAATTCTAGCCCTTTCGACCAAAATCAACCAAATTTTGTATACATATTCTGTGGACCACCAGAGGGCCAGAAATGCAAAAACTAACCACCCAAAACGGGGGGGGGGGATGGTCAAAAATGAAAATTCTAGCCCTTTCCACCAAAATCAACCAAATTTTGTATACATATTCTGTGGACCCCCAGAGGGCTAGAAATGCAAAAACTAACCACCCAAAATGGGAGGAGGGTCAAAAATGAAAATTCCTAGCCCTTTCGACCAAACTATGTATACAAAAATTTGGTTGAGTTTGGTCAAAAGGGCTAGAATTTTTTTTACCCCCCCCCCTTTTTTCTTTGATAATGTTTAAAATACATTTAAAAAAAATTTCATTTATTTTATTTTCAAAAATATATTTAGTTTTTTTCTAGTTAAATTTTTTCATTTTTTTATATCTCTTCAAAATGTGGTAGATCTTTATGCCCCACCCTGTATAATAATTAAATTAAAAAAATAATAATACAAAAATTAAATTAATTTGTAATTTGTAATGTTATAAGTAGAGCAAAAAATATATGTTACTTCATTTATATTTTATAAAATAAAAAAATGTGTCTTTTTTTAATAAACCATTAATTAATCTCCAAACAATGTGGCTCGCTTTGAAACAGTTTTATAAATTTGCGGCTCCCAAAGTTAAGGTTAGTGGCCACCCCTGGTCTATAGGCTTACCCTCTGTGATCTTTTATGAACATTGAATATGCCAAAGCTGTTCTATAAATAATCTATTCCTAAATATATATTAAACATGATGTCTTCTCGATGATTTAATTTTCATGAGCCAGTGACTTTACAAAGACATCTCGACTTTTCCAACCCTTTGATTTAAAAATCTGTAAAATTTAACTAAATAGGCTCACTTCTTACTTTCTATTCTGACTAAGCTTTTGCAGTAGTTGGCTCGACATATGTGAGTAAAATTAAGAACTCATTTGTGCTTGCCTACTAAATACCTATAACATTTTACGTTGGGTATCATTTTAGTCTCTTGATTCACGTTATGTGTGATAATTACAAATTTAAAAATTATTTTACATAATATTTTGTTGAAAGCATTTTTAAACGTTTAATTCACTTAAGTTTAAAACAAAGTTTGTTACCCACCAGTGTATTCACGTAGCTCAGGCGATACATATGGTGGTGTTCGATTGACATGGATTTCCATTAGTTGTGGAAGAAGATCATTCCAAAGCGAGACCCTCTCAGCAACAGCATGGGGATCGTCATTGAATTCACCAGTGGACGGATTTGAGTTATCAGACCGCAGATGAAGATCTCCTGACGATATGCCGTATAAGGGGCCCAAAAAGTGCCGTGTGTATAATTGATAGGAGTTGGATTCCTAGAAGAGTTTCCAATTTTTAGAAAAGTGCTTAGAATCTAAGTCATAAATGCGGTCCCCTGATCATAATAGTAGCAAAAATCACGGTAAATAAAGTACAAGAGTATTATTGAGGGAGATCACCGTCATTTTCCAGAACTTGCATACTCTAAAATGTATGTAATTCATATTTTTTTTTTGACGTGACAACGTCTTATAATTCGATGGAGCCGGCTGGCTGCACGCACGAAAAAACATGACTCATGCGGCGTTACCTCGCTCTGAGGCGTTCCATTTAAGGCTTGAAGTGCAAGCGAGAGCGCGGAACGAGCGACAAAGATTGAGGCGGGCTTTTTAAAAGCTACAGTTACAAAAATTTTAATGATGTTTCCAAATTTTAAATTTTAAATTTAAGATTTATGAACAATAATTTAATCACAGTTTATTCTTATAATAAATTATTCAAAATTATTACTTTTTTACAACAAATTACAATTAAATTTGCAAAAATAATTAAGTAACTAATTGAACAACAACTTTTATTCAGTTTACTTGCTGAAAGAAATAATGTCAATACAAAATTTATTATTATAAAATAATAAAATCAAAAATTAAATTTTAACAGTCGAGTAGAAATTTAAACAATAAATTTTATTCAAGTATTTTGTAAATTTAAAATGATTTTCTGAACGAAGAATTTTATGAAAAAAATCGGTTGTCTGTAAAGTCGGTTTACTGACGATAGTTGAACGTGACAACGTCATAAGAAAATACCATTCCATCAGTATTTTCTTATGACGTTGTCACGTTCAACTATCGTCAGTAAACCGACTTTACAGACAACCGATTTTTTATTTTAATTCAAAAATTGTTTGTGAAATAAAAATCCTCTAAAACGTTAAAACATTCAAAGTTCAAAGAAAGCAAGTCATTGTATAAATCTCAGAGAGGTCTAAAAACAAAATAAAATATTTAGTTTCAAATTCCATCGATATACTTATTTCATGACTCTTATTCATAATTTTTATAGGCATGGCATTTGGGTCGCGTTTTATATTAAGGTGTAATAAAATCATTTTGATCCAAATTTCATTTTTTATTACCCTAAACTGGATGAAATTGGTCCAAAGTCGTCTCATTAGTTTGCCGAGTTGTGCCTGAGGCTGATTGAAACGATTCTCCATTTGTCGAGATCCGAAAAGAGTAAATCAATTCTGATCCATGAATGGCGCCTGTTGAAAAAAAAATCAAAACGAAATTGCTGCATATTCGGGAAATGTATTAGTAATTTTTTGCTATTCACCTTGCATAGGGAGTAGGGAGCCATAGGGATTAGGGCCATAAGCTTGATCGAATCTATAGGCGTAAATGGGGGCGCTGGTGTCCCGCTCGACGACGCCAGTAGAGACAGTTGTTTAGCGTGGGGCGCGCTAAATTTGCGCGTCCGAGAAACAGCTAAACAACAAAAACATATCAATTTCAAAAGAATATGTTCTCGGCTGTATTGAGTAGCTACTAAATTTTGAGAACCCTTAAGCAAAATTTAACTTTCCCGTTACCCCAATGGTAGTTATGACCACATCTCCACAACAACAGAATTCTGTAAACTTTGCCTTTTCTTGCTACTTGGTAGTCATGCCCCTACCTCGGCTGGATGTAAAAAATATATACACATATCACATATACATCATATCTATGAAAAGATTATCTAAAATGAGTGGTGATGTTTTTGTGACCAGATTAATCGGATATTTATAGCAACTCTGAAAATATGTTATAGGTATCATAATTTCCAATTTAATCAGTGTTTTTTGTACCATATTCGGTATGGACCTTTGGAGGGGTCAAAATAGGGGGAGGAAATAAAAGTTTTTGAAATTTTAAACATTTAGTCTTTATGCAAAGATAATTGATAAGAATTTAAATTTAGACCTAGAAGTTTATGGTGAATTATGATAGATAATTAAAGTGACCAGACGTCCCACATTTGGGTTTCTTGTCCCACATCGAAAATGTCCCACAAAGTGTCCCACATTGGACAATCTTTTGTCTTGTGGATTAAAAAAATTTATATTTATTAAATTATTTGTATTTTTACAAAGTCTCTGGACGAGACCCCATGTATTTTTTGTAAAACCGTCACGTGCTAAAATTCAACCTAAATGAATACTACAATTTGTGACTTTGATTGAGACCAAGGGTTCCGTAGTCTTTACCTGATGATCCTTTAAAGAATAGACGCGAGACCGATCCAATACTTCATCTGCTTCGGGGAAATGGTGGCTTGCGCCTTTTTTTTAGTCATACCCTTAACTGATCTGCCAATTCAGTTGTCTAAATATCAGGGGCTCCCATTATGAGTTAGCTATTAAATGACCGGACTGTGCTTAGAAACGTTGAAGGCTATATTGCAAGTGAAGTGCAATTTCTCCAATACTTGTGAGGAATTTTGTAACAATATATCACAAAATGATGAATTATTGAAAAAAGTTCATATTTCATCGGAAAAATACGAGTGTTTATATCTTTATTTGTTATGTTGATGTTTTAATTTTATGTATGACTGCTTTTATTCCATTATGGTTTACAATATATATATGATAATAAAATAATTATATACATACAGATTCATGTCCCACATTCCATTGTAAAACATCTGGTCACTTTATAGATAATGAAAGAATAAAAATTAGAAATATGAATAAAAGTCAAAATTTCGTCATTGAAGACGCCTAGAAGATATCTTGTGTATCTGTGTTTCTGGCAAAAAAACCACTTCAATTTTTTCATTAATTTCTTGTGCTGAACTTCTTCCTTAATTTCTTTTACTAATGAAAACTCGCCTGAACAAGTTTATAAAGCAGCTGTGAAGAATCTGCATCGTTGACGCCATAGAGATAACGCCACCTTGATAAGCTCCTCGAACTCGATATAGCCCTCTAGTGATATGTTATATCCGTAGCGGAGTAGAATCAATGGCATTGCTGAATCTTCCAAAGAATCGTCATGAAATTGCGGTACGATTCACGAACAAGATCCTCGCCAATGAACTGGGGTTGTCAAATCAAAGAATAGATATTAATACACAAAATTAATAAGGTATTTTGCTGGGAGTGAGTGAGGTTAACAATTTATAAAGATCAGAATTAAAGATTGTGTCTTTCGCCGCTTAATAAATCGTAAATAAATATCTGAGAATTAATTAAATATAAACGGGAATTTTTTTCAATTGAATTGAACCAATAAAATACATTATTCATGCATCAAATTCGACCCTATTAGTGTTGTTGCAATGGTCTTTCTATCCTTCAGATGTAGATGCATATACATAGTAGATCGTAGATTGTCATTGAAACTCATGTACTAAATATTAGCACAAGCTTAAGAAATTTCTACAGGTTAAGGTCAGGTGGGGTAACTGGGGCCGGGGGCAACTGGGCCAGGGGTCCTGTAACCCCAGAGCTTTTTAATTTTACCGCATTTTTTTAGCGCAATTCACTTTTTCATATTGGTGGGAAATTTTCAGTGTTCCTGAATTAGAGAAATTTCTTTAAGTTTATTTTATACTTAAGTACTTAGTTAAGTTAATTACTTATTTACTTATTTACCTAGTTATGTGCTTACTTCTTACCTAGTTGCCTTACCCAGTTCCTTGAAAATATTGAGACTTGAGTAAGTACTTAATTAAGGCTTTCTTAAGCATAAGGAACTTATTTAACTTTATTTCAATGGGTAAAATGAAATTATTTTGTTTAGTTGTTTGATTTATGATACTTTTTTTGTATTTTCTGTAATAAAAATCGATTTTAAAAATTATACTTGGCGTTTAAACTTATCTACCTTAAAAAATTCAATAGAATAAAAAAAAATAGAGGTCTTGGTGCAACTGGGCCAGCCTAGTCAGGGCCCAATTACCCCGAATCGCTTACATCTTTGATTATTTTTAATCCATATACAAATGAGACTAATTCTACCTACGGCCAGGGCCTTGAGGGATAGGGGAACATGTCCAACTGCTCAAAAGATGTTAAAAATTAAAAAAACAGCAAATAGGCTGGGCTGGTCCAATTACCCCACAACGCGTTTAACTGGGCCAACCGCAAAACTTTACATTCAACTTAAGATAATTCCAAAATTTTGAATAATCAAAAGTTGAAAGTATCATGATTATTTGAAGAAAATTTCATCTTTCAATTAATATAGTCACGAGATCTATAAATTGTGAGGAAGCTTAGTTATAGCCAAAAATATGGAGTACTATCCTTGGGAAAACAAAAGAAGCTGGCCCAGTTACCCCACCTGACCTTATATAATTATAATATATATTCATTTTCTGAAGTTGTATTAAAGAATTTTAATCGAATAATTGAAATTTAATTTAATTTTTGTTGGATCAAAAATAACAAATGCAAAAATTTCTTTATGCCAAAAAGAAGTAAAAAATTGGGCTAATTTTTCTAAATTTAATTCATTTTTAAAATGATGGGTTGAAAGAGTCCCAAATGGTCATTATAAAGAGGATTTTTATTTCAAGCCCAATTTCAATCAAGTATTTTAATTAAAAATCCTGAGATTGTTTTGATGTATAGGTACTTTTGTTTTTGTTCATGTTTGTTTATTTATTTTTATGTCTCACATAATTATTTTATTTTACCCTCTGTTCAGATGGGCGAAATGTCCGTCTTTGTGTGAAACTAATGCTTTTATTTTAAAAAGAGGCTGTACATACAATTCTGGCCTCAGAAATTTCCGCTCTGCATGCACAGTGCACAGCCTCGTTTTAAAATCATCGATTGCACACAAGGCGGAAATTTTGGCCCATGTGGTACAGACCCCATAGGTTGAATTGTAAATAAAAAATTATCGGTTTATTTTGAAAATAAATGAATAAATAAATAAAATTATGTATTAAATACATAAATACAATTTATTATCAAACAATCTCAAAACCTTTATTAGAAGTCCAAACGAATTTGTAAGAAATTAACCTGTATCAATGGTAAATTTGGAAAAATATTTGCTTTAAAAAGGAAATATAAGCAACCTATTTTCCAAATTTCTTTTGACTAAATAAAGGAGGATTTCTCCCGAAACGTTTGGATTTCTAACAAACATTTTGATTATTTTATAAAAAAATTCTATTTATTTATATACGAAAAACAATCAATAAATTATTTTAAAACAAAATTATGTTATTAGGCAAGGAATAAATCTGAACTTCACAACTACCCTATACTTACAGAGTATAATTCCACCCTCATTGCTCGTAATTCCAGTTAAAATCGGAATATGATTATAATCTCCTGATCCGAGAATCTCTTCAGGATCTTTATGCGTAGGTATTGATCCTGTTCTGGTAAAAAAGTTGTCTACCACTGGGAGAAACTAAATCCCGTCCAATTGCCATTCTGAAAAAAATTAAATGATAGAGAAATCCGTGCAGTTAAGTAATAATTGTTAAGTATCAATATCCCTATTTTTTTTAAACGTTAATGCAAGGTGTTAGGGGCGGTTGTATATCATAGTAAATGCTTTTTACAACTAACAAAGGGTAGATGGTAAATGGAGGGACTAGGATGGCCAATCAGATGACAGGCACTTTCGGTTATTGTCATCTGATTGGTCATCCAATCCCTCATTTACCATCTACCCGCGACCAGATGTAAAGCATTGCGATATACAACCGGCCGCTCGTCAGAAAGTTCATCGTTAAAGAGAAAGGAAGAAATTTTCGTAGTGAAACGTGCGAATTAGTCATCATCATCATCATTGAGTATACAGTCCTAAGACTGGTTTGATGCAACAATCCGTCTCCACTCGACTCTGTCCCCCGCCAGCTGTTTGACCTCT
>JAKCPI010017450.1:0-11115 GCA_023213315.1 Euborellia annulipes | reverse complement strand
TTAAACACAATGGACAATTCGCCAGAAAAAATATCGTAAAATGGAAAAAAAATGTAACTGACAGCGAGAAAAGAGTATTATTTTATGCGACGTTGCCAGGCTGGTCTGAGTCTCACTTTTAAATATTGGCGACTGTCATTTTGGAGAATTTTTTGACTTTCTTGTTAAAATATCTTTAAAAGATTTCTGCAGAAACTTTTGATTTTATGTTTAACGTATTCCTCGGAAGTGAATTGATAAAATGTAAGTTTTTTGTTTTTGTATCTATTGCAGAGGTGGCTATATAATTCGATATGTGTGCGTTTCGTCAATATTCCCCATAGACTACATGTTAAATTTCAATTTTTTAAAAATTAATTACACGATAACCCTGGGTCAGATCTGCTTCAAAATTTTATTTTATACGTATATGATAGTGATTAATAACATATTAAAAAATTAGCTTTTAATCTAACAAAGCTTACAAAAAATTATACCCGCAACTCTCGATTACCGAAAGTAAGAGAAAGTTGTGTGTTGTGCAACCAGATTTTTTTATTTATTTATCGATGGCCACCAAATTTTAATATTGACTTGTAATCATCAAGTGTTTAGGTATAAGAAAGTGTATGATCAAATATGACAAGGTGAAATTTGTTATTTTATTTTTTAAATTTTATTTAACAAGAACTTATATAGTAGGAACTAAAATTAACATTTATTTCTTGTTCTTGTTCTCAAGAACACTTGTAATAAAAAAAATCCAGGTAAGGAAGGAAGTTTAAACAAAATTTGTACATGTGTGTGTAAGAGATAACAAGGTTTCTAAGAGAAAACTATTTGCACAAAAAAAAAAACTCATCTTTGAGGGTGGAGAGAGAGAGAGAGAGAGATAAGAGGAGTTCCGGTCTCTCTGACATCAATTCAAGAGCAGATCAAACAAGTGTTAAGGACACCTTTTTATTTTAGGAGGAAAAAAAAAAAATATTCATATGACTTGCTAATGTACCTGCCACTTGGAAAAGTAGACTAAAATCTCTCTCTCTCATTTGTGAGGTGTTTATTTAAAAAAATCTGGTGTGACTGGTCGCACTCTTACCCTTCGCTAAGAGAAAGTTGAGTACTGTGCTTGACACACCAGATTTTTTGTGCCGAGATATATTTAGTTGCTCTTAGCACTTTAGTTCCAAACTTGAACACGCGATGGCGCTGAGCTACAAATGTTTCCACATCAGTAAAGTGTATATCCATCAAAATCGAATTTTTGACATGAAAGTAAAAAAAATGCAGTAATATATTAACAAGGTATTTTCATAGGTTAATAAATATACATATTACACTGTAAAAAAAATATGAATTTTCAATCATTTTTCATATACTTCAGTCATTTAATATTAATATACCCAGGATATGAAATAAAATTAATATAAAAGTTTATGAACAAATTACCAACTTTTAAACTTATCTTTTTCTTTGTGTGCCGCCAAATTTTGAAATCGTTAAAAGTGTACCTGCGACAAGTTGAGAATCACTGGTCTAAACGTTCTCAAATAACTCAAGGAATTTTTATTAATATTATTTTATAATTATTTTAAAGGAAACTTGAAATTATTCTTTTAAAATTTATTTCACAAATCTAAATTTATTAAATTCTGGTTTGAAATTCGCGCTCTAAACTATTTAAATATTTATGAAGTATATTAACATACTAATTAAATAATTTTTATAAAGTAATTCAACTAAATAGCTATAAAAATTAAAATTAAAATTAACAATTTTTACCAAAATAATTAATTTTAAAATATACAAGAAATTTGTTAGGTTGGCAACAAATTGAACTTTCTCATATATATTCATAAACAGTTTATGAAACAGAGTTCCTATACTTGTATAGGAAGTTTTCTTGAAAATTTTTAACAGTGTATTTAATAAGAAAGTAAGAAATATACATTGATTTATGTCCGTACTGTATAAAATGAAAGAAACGAGACAGAAATGTGCAAAAAGATTTATTTTATGACTAGCCGCAAGGTTCGCCTTCGGCGAGCAAGTTTAGGATTTGCCGGCATGTTTCTTACACGGACATCGTTGAAACCCAGAAATTCCCAGAGCATAAACCTTCTTAATTCGTCGCCAACCCTCAACCCCGATGCCTCGTTTCTTCTTTAGCGCAAAAAGCAAACTGATATCTCAACCCGTTTAAAGGTCGTTATAAAATTGAAAAAAAAAAAAAAACTCCAAAATGAGGATTCAGTGATTTTAAAATTAGAAAAGGCTTCGTAAATAACGTCAAGGGAATAAAAGTAATCAACATGCCAAATTACATGTTTGTAGTTTCAATAGCATCCAATAGATGGCAGAGTGAATATCAGATGTTTTAGAGAGACTGACTTGTTCGCTGCGTTATTATAAATGAGTTAATATACGTATGTAGTAAGCAAATTTAACACTAAAAATTCAGTAATGTGTACAGTTCAATAGATGGCAGAGTGGACATGAGATGTTTTAGAGAGAGTGACTTGTTCGCTGCCTTATTATAAATAAGTTAATATACGTATTTTATAAGCAAATTTAACACTAAAATTAAGTAACGTATACAGCAGGGTGGTCGCAAGAAATTGATGTCCAATATATTTGGCGGTAACATCTAGAAAGTTGCCAAATTATGTAAAAGTGAGATAGGGAAAGGATGAGCGTGATCGAATAACCCTAAGACCTGCCTCAACGGGCCTGAAGTTTAGTAAAACTTGATGGAGTCATATCAAGGGTAGCATTGTCTAAACTTCTAAATCATTTGTGGTATTTAAACCAAGAGCAGGTTGCTTTGCTTATTTTTTGATAATACTTTAGATCAGTGGTTTCCAACCGGTGTGTCCCGGCTCCCAAGGGTCCCGCGAGAATGGCTAAGGGGTGCCGCGAGATATTTAGATGAACAAAAAAAAATAATAATAAAGAGGCGGGGAAAAAAAAGTTAGCGATCGTGAATGTTTTTAAACTTTTCACTTTTCTTGACGTTCAGAAGAAATATTAAGGCTAAAATAATTCCTTTTAATCCCTCCATATTTAATTCATGGCCCTTCGAATAACGAAAAGAGGTGGAAATAACATAAGTAGGGGGGCTCCCCTCCAAAAACGGTACGGAGTTGGGGAAAACGGAGGTCATATTTGGATTCAGGAGGTCATTTTACTTAAGAATCTGATGAAATTATTTCGGAACTCGAAAAAAAATTTCATTACCCCTATTAGTGTTATTTGAAAATCAATGTGATGTGCCTCTTAACCATATTCGATTTTTTGCCCATACCATGAAAACCGTTGGTTTTACTAAAAAATGTTAAAGGACCTTTTTTTTAGTAAATTTAATGCTCTTCAAAAAATTACTGATGAACTTTTTTTTGTTGGACTAACCGTTTAGGAGTTACAGATGTTAATAGTCAAATTTAGGGGAATCGATGAACTTTAGGGCCGATGAGGCAGGTCTTATCGTTATCCGATCGAGCTCAAACTTTCACAATCTACTTTTTACACCAATTGTCAACTTTTAAGAGGTTCCCGCCGAAAATACAGCCAAAAAATTTTTCTCCCCCTTATACCTTGCAACCACCCTAATGTACAGTCTTAAAATGACTTATTATAATCAAAATTAATGATACTGTCATTTATTAAATGCTTTTATTTAGCTTACTCTTTCAAAATCACCAACTTTAAGTGTTTGTTAAGGACACTTCCCGATGAGATAGAGGTGTGAAATTTGATATTTAAGGGTCATTTTTGATGACGCAAATTGTGAGTTGGGTTTTACCAAAATAGACCAAATTATTGTGGTACTTTATTTGAATCCTCACGCGTATTTATCTAATTTCAAAAAACTTCCCGATGGGCTAGAGGTGTGAAATTTGATATTTAAGGGTCATTTTTGATGACGCAAATAGTGAGTTGGGTTTTACCAAAATAGACCAAATTATTGTGGTACTTTATTTGAATCCTCACGCGTATTTATCTAATTTCAAAAAACTTCCCGATGGGCTAGAGGTGTGAAATTTGATATTTAAGGGTCATTTTTGATGACGCAAATTGTGAGTCTGGTTTAAGCAAAATGGACCAAATTATTGTGGTACTTTATTTCACGCATCCTGCCTTCTTTTTTTTAATACTCTATAATAAAAAAAGACTAAAAAGTTTAAAATAAAAAATATAATAAAAAAACTTAAAAAAAAATGCTTTTATTTAAATTGAGCTAAAAAAGAGACAAATAATTTAATTCGTTCTTGTTAAATTGTTGAATATTTATGACTTAAAATAAAAGCGTGGGGCGCTTCAAAGTGGTTCCGAGGCTCTAAGTATATACAATTCCTTAAGCTATCAATATGCGCCCCACGCTTTTATTTTAAGTCATAAATATTCAACAATTTTAACAAGACCAATTAAATTATTTATCTCTTTTTAGCTCAATTTAAATAAAAGCATTTTTTTAAAAAGTTTTTTTTTTTAATTATATTTTTAAACATTAAATATGAAATAATTTATACTGGCGCTGAGCTACAAATGCTTTCACATCAGTAAAGTGTACTTCAAACGATTTCCACGAAAAATTTCACCGATATACTTTTCAAAGAGCATCTAAAAAAATAGTTAATTTATGAATTTTGAGAAAATCGAAAAAAAGTACATCAGTAAAGTACTAGTACTTTTTGGCCGATTTTGTTCAAAAGCTTATTTTCACCACTTGGGAGGGTGCCAAATTTAAATATAAAATTTCAACCTCGTAGCTCTTTTAGTGGGCGTTAAAATTTAACATCATAAATTGGGTGTTCAAAGTAAAGTAATAACATAAGCGTTAAAAAAAAAAATGCTATTCTCTTAAACAAATTTTAACATCGACGTTAACATCTTATCTCAAAGCTGCCAAAATCATAAGTTTACTTTTTAGTTTAAGACGCCATTTTGATGCCCCCAGACAGCTCGGAATATTGCAGAAATATTGCAAATCTTGCAAAATATTGTAGAGGCAATATTCCAAGGTAGGCAGCAATAGTGCGGCAATATTGTCAATATTGAGCAAGCTGTCTGGGGAGGTTAAAATACTAGAGCTAACCCCCTAGACATGAAATTAATTTTTAACACTATTGACTAAATGTAATAAATTTCAACTAGAATATAATAGTGTATATAAATTTGAAATAAATTAAATCCTACTAAACAATAGTTATGCTGGTGTTCATAATTGAAAATACATAAACGCAGCAATTAATATCTCAAACGTATAGTTGTTTACGAGGTCTTGCACTTGACGCATAAATGCAAAATGAAAAATTCTGCATTGGAATATTGTAAAAATAATTTTAAGCTTTTACATTAAATATAAATATTTCATAAAAAAAATACTATTAAGGTTGTTCGGACATTAAAGCACTTTGTTAGATTAAAAGCCAATTTTTTAATATGTTATTAATCACTATCACATACGTATAAAATAAAATTTTGAAGCAGATCTGACCCAGGGTTATCGTGTAATTAATTATTAAAAAATTGAATTTTAACATGTAGCCTAAGGGGAATATCAACGAAACGCACACATATCGAATTAAATAGCCACCTCTGCATTAGATACAAAAACAAAAAAACTTACATTTTTATTAATTCACTTCCGAGGAATACGTTAAAAATAAAATCAAGAGTTTCTGCCCAACGCTTTTAAAGATATTTTAACAAGAAAGTCAAAAAATTCTCCAAAATGACAGTCGCCAATATTTAAAAATGTAGGAATTCTTGAGAGTCAGACCAGTCTGGCAACGTCGCATAACATAATTGCCTTTTCTCGATGTCAGTTACATTTGTTTTTCCAATTTTACGATATTTTTTCTCGCAAATCGTCCATTGTGTTTAAACTGATTTGCATTAAACATTGTAACATATTAAATAAAATAAAATTCAAGGCTTTTAAGATTTAAAATAGATAGTTGATGAATGCAATGTTGCCAGATCTATATTACGTGAAATACTACTCAAGTCAAAAGTCATTCATTTATTATTTTTGGTAATTAAATTATTAACTTAATCCAATTATAAACTATGATAGGTCACCACTAAATTATAATAAAGAATTTTGACATTCAAATTTTTAATTTAATTTAAAAAAAAAATTTAGATTCTATTATGACTTTACGATGTACTGTCCGATAATAATAATAATATTAAGGTACTGTCCGAACAACCTTAATTATAGCATTTGTAACAATATTCAGTGCTTAACTCAATTTTGAATTTTTTTGGCGCTTGACACACTAATGCATAACAGGGTCCAAATATGAAATATATATAGAGAGAAAGTATTGCATTCATGTCAAAAATTCGATGTTGAGATTTTGTTTTATTTTATCAATGAAAAGATATATTCTAATTATTTTTTTGCTTAAATAAAATAGTAGATTGACGTATAAGTAAAAAAAAATCTTTTAAACATGAAATTGCCTCTGCGTGTTTTTTTGTTTTATTTTTGTTTAATCAATATAAAATCTTCAGTTTTCAAAAGCATGACTGCCAATTTACAATGCTCTGTTATTATTCTCTACGCTTCTCCCTCTAACCATTTCTTTTTTTTTCTTCTTCTTAACCTTTCAAGGCACTTAAAAGTCACGAAATGGGAGTTAAAAATCAATCTAAGTCAAAAAAGGCGTTAATTATTTTGAAAAAAAAAGCAGATGTGTTGGATTTTATTTTTACTTAATTTCCTGTCTTCTTAGTTTGAAAGTTTAAAGCTGTGGTTTCCAAACTTTATATTACCAAGCCTCCCTTAAAAATATTTAGTCGTATAATACCTCCCTTATCCCCCTCCTCTTCCCCACTCCCATTTTATAAACTAATACAAACACAAAATTTTTAAGGCCAGCACGCTAGCCACTAAACCAAGCCCGAGGGCCAATAAAGCCAATTTTTAAAAATCCTTTTTCATCCAGAGAGGTCTTTTAGGGGTGTATATTTATTAATATATTTAAAAGAATACATAGTACCTCTGGCTACCGGGGGACGATGCACACGTTGATTGCTCGGGGTCACCAATCCCGCGCTTGGCATTGTTTAACTGCAACGATTGTGGTGACTGTTGCTCTTCTCCGGTTGCCAGGTCCCTCGGCAAAGCCAATTAAAATTAATTAAATTAACAATCAAATCTCTCAAATGAAAAATAATAAAAATTGTTATATAATAAAATTTTCTTTTTTTTTTCGCTGTACTTGAGTCCTTATCCAATTTCTAGTCTTGATTTTATATGCACCATCTGACCTCGGCGAGCTTTGCGCTTATCCAGATTAGGGTTGGTATCGATACCAGTAGATGAACTTTTTTGGCCCTAATCCAGATGGCCTCGCCGCCCTGGACCCCATCAGTTAGCTCGGGCCCGCCTGCCTTTTCTTAATCAACTCGTTTAAGCTTTAAATAATAATAAAAAGGAAATTTAATTATATAACAATTTTTATTTGAGAGATTTAATTTTATATTATAATTACAATTAATTGACTTTTATTTTTCATTGAATATGCCTATATAATTACAAGCAAAGAATACATATTTATTCTCTATACATTTCCTATGGGAGAAATCGTAACTTCAACAATTATAAAAGTTAAAGGAATAACGGGGCGAAAATAATTTGTCAAATATACGTATATAGATATTTATAAAATACACAAAATTATTATTTTAGACCAGGATTCGAAGGAAGTTGCAATCATTAAATTCAATAAAAACTTTTATTTACCGACGTTTCGGTCACCAAATCACCACCTTCATCAGGGCAAATATTGTTAAATATACACGATCTTAGGTATTTTAATGTCTATTGCAATAATATACAATTTCTTAATAAATCTTTTTAAGGCGGAATAGGAGCGAAGTGGTTACGCATATTTTTCCCGATAAGATGGGATGTGTCATAAAAAGTACGCCCAAAAAATCAAGTAATTCAAAAATTAGCCAAGAGATGTCAGAATGGTAGCTAATAATATTTAATGCATTTGGTTGATTTTCATTGATCTTTTAACAATAAATGTTATTATATATTATGTATCTTTTATAAAAGCATAAAAATATATAAATATAGGCTAATACTATATCGTCTGTTAGACTAGCCTACCATCTATTGTAAGAATGCTGAACTAATTTGACAGTTGAATTTTAATATTAATATTTTTTGTTTGTTTGTTGTTGTTGTTACAGATAGCCGAACAAAGGGCTGGCCGTTGGTGGACTCGCCTGTTCCTACAATCCTTTACACATTTCTTTATTTGGCAATTGTTTGGGCAGGCCCTAAAGCAATGCGTAACAGAAGCCCCTTCAAGCTCACCTGGGCTCTTGTGCCCTACAATCTGGCGATGGCCGTCCTTAATTTCTATATAGCATACGAGGTAATTCATTACTATCTTCTTTTTATTAATATAAGCCTACTGTATACGGTAGAATCCCCATGGTTTGATACGAATTATTGTATAATGGTAATGCGAGTAGGGTTGTACACCTTTTTTACTTTCTCTTACCCTATATATGAAATATATAGAGAGAAAGTATTCGATTCATGACAAAAATTCGATGTCGAGGATCTTCGCTTTTTAATGTCCCCTGAATCCAAAAAATGGATTTCGCGACATGATTTGTCTGTGAACAAAATATCTCAGGAACTAAAAGAGCTACGAGGTTAAAATTTTTTAATTAAGTTAGACACTCTCCCAAGAAGTGAAAATAGGCTTTTGAACAAAATCGGCTAAAAAGTACTAGTACTTTACTGATGTACTTTTTCAGTTTTTTTGCGATTTTCTCAAAATTCGCTGCAACGATTTTGTTTAAAATTCATAAATAAACTATTTTTTAGATGTATTTTAAAAAGTATATCAGTGAAATTTTTTGTAGAAATTGTTTGAAGTACACTTTACTGATGCGGAAGCATTCGTGGCTCAGCGCCATCTAAGAATCGCGTGGTAAATTTTGGAACTAAAGTGCTAAAAGCAACTAAATATATTTCAACACAAAAAATCTGGTGTGACAAGCACAGAACACAACTTTCTCTTTCCAAAGGGTAAGAGAAATTTGTGTGCTGTGCGACCACACACCAGAAGAAGACTACGGAATGAGTAATCGAAACGTTCTGCCTTATACAATTAAAAAACAACCCGAAAACAAGTGTTTTTTTATTTAATAACAACAAAAATAGGGTAGAAAAATAAAAATGATGGTCACACCAGCAGTTTATCTATTTCTAACAGAACTAGACAATTTCATTCTTCCTTTGTCCCCATGACCTCCCGTGATTGGAACAAGCTCCCTGCGTCTATATTCCCCAAAACCTACAATCTTCAGACTTTCAAGTCTAATCTCAACAGGCATCTTCTCAGTTCCCGCAGTTGAGTTCCCCTTTTATGCTTCTCCTATTTCTTTACCTATATTCTTCCTGATTGCATGTGACCACTGGTCAGTATAGGACTTCGGACCTTATGCACTCATTAAAAAAAAAAAAAAATTCAAATCTTAATAATTTTTCCCCCCAAAAAATATTTTTTCTATTTTTATTTTCAGTTGCTCACCGCGTCAACAAAGCTCAAATATAATTATATGTGTCAACCAATCACAAGAGTTAAACATCCAGACGAAATGAGGGTAAGTTAACGTCAAATGAAAATTCTTTGTTTTTACCGATATTTCTTTTCCCCAAAAAAATTTTTTTTTTTAGCCCCCGCCCCCCCCCCCCCCCCCCCCCCCCAACGGGCCGCGGCCCAGGGGGGTTATTAGTCAGAATGTTCTTAGCACAGTGATAGAGTCGTGGTGACAAGAATCCGGGAAATGGTAACAAAAAAAAAACCTGAAAATAAATTCAGAGCAAGACGGATGACGTCAAAAATATGAATGGAAAAGAGATGTAGGATTTGATTAATTATTAAATTGGACGCACATGTCTGCGTCCTTATTATTGTTTTTGTCTAAATATGCCATCATTTTCTAATTAATAATAAACATTTTAGAAATTAGATAGATCACTTAGATAATGGGCGATGGTGCATACGTCATTCGCTTCAAGAGCTGATCAAAGATCATTTGGCATAGAAATAATTCCAACTTTTATCCTTTATTTTTATTTTTTTTGAGATTGGATAATTAATTACTTCATCATGACGTTTCGGTCACCCATCTTCAGAACATGATTGTTAAAAAGAAAAAAATTTTTTTACTCTGTTCGATTATGGGACAAAATAATCAATTATCGATTATGAAAAACAATCGATTGTTCCGATTAATCGATTATTGGGTCCGGACGGAAGAAAAAATAATCGAATTTCAAATAAAAAATAATCACTTACGGACGAAATTTTTTCTTGCCTTGCAGAAAATTTTTTTCCCTGCTGTGATAATCATTTTACCTTTTTTTTTAGTTTTTTTTCCCTAAACTAAATTTTTACCGCCAAACGGAAAATTTTTTTCTCCATCCTGTGAAAATCACAGAGACGATATTTTTGCCGCCGGGCGGAATTATTTTTTTCAATCACTTTTTCCCCTCTCTCGTGAAAAATCATTCGGTCATATTCCAATACGGCCGTTTGACGGTCAAAAACGGCTCCAGTGGACGGCTAGAAGGGGTTCAAGTTCACTTTTTCTTTCGAGAAAAAAAAAACAGGAGCGAAGTGGTTACGCATGTTTTTCCCGATAAGAGGCGTTGTGTGTCATAAAAGGTATGCCCAAAAATCAAGTAATTCAAAAATTTGCCAAGAGATGTCAGAATGGTAGCTAATAATATTTAATGCATTTGGTTGATTTTCATTGATCTTTTAACAATAAATACTTTATAAATGTTATTATATTTACTTTCTCGTATAGAGAAAGTATTGTAATCGTAAAAAAAATTCGGCTTCGAGATTTTTGATGTTTCTCCACGTTTTAGACCTCCCTGAGTCCAAAAACCCATTTTTGGGCATTATGTCTGTGTGTGAAACACGATTGCTTAAAAACCAAAGCAGCCTTCGATGAAATTTGGTATATGCTCCTTACAAGGGCGGATCCAGAGGTGTTTCTCGGGGGGGGGGTAATCTGGTGTGACTCCGTCGCACAGCACACTATTTTTTTTTTAATTTTGGTAATTTAAAAGCGCATTCTGTA
>JAKCPI010017449.1:0-62705 GCA_023213315.1 Euborellia annulipes | reverse complement strand
TTTTCTATGACGACGGATATGTAGCAGGGGGTATATAAGGGAGGTCTTGGTCTAGTTGGTAGCGTGCCGAGGAGCCCCCCCCCGAAATTGAAAAAATTTTGCCTCTCTAAAAAAGGTAAAATATTTTAACGGCACATGAAAAAAAATTTTGATTCCGCGGGGGTGAAAAATTTTGCTTCTTTAAAAAAAAAGGTAAAATATTTTGCGGACGGAAAAAAATTTTGGTTCCGCGAAAAATTTTTTGAAAACAGGCCCCCCCCCGAAAAAAAATTTCTATATCGCCCCTGATATGTAGATTAATTTTCTGAAACCAATATTTTTTTTAGTTTTTTAAGAACCAATTTATTCAGAGCTCGAGAGAGAGATGTCTGATTTTCAAAAGAATTGTTCCAATGGTGACTGACTTGTGAGATAAAGGTTGGGTAGCCTCTTCCTGCGAACTAATTCTCTTCAAATCTTAATATCTTCTTAAGATCTCCTAGAACCATAAATTTGAAAAGTTTCATCCTTATTCTTTCGGGGTTCCAGCGCCCTCGGGCTTGGTGTTGGGGTTATAGTGTCTCGTATACCAAGAGTCGCGGGTTCGGATCCCAGGCAGTCCGATAATTTTATTTGGTATCTAAATGGCTTAAATAAGAATGCCTGGACCCCCAATTGATATTAATTAAGAACAGTTATCGTCAAAGTATTATATGGCCTGAGTTGCCGAAAAAGACTGTCTGAATGTGTGTGTGAGTGTGAATGAGAAAAAAGGGTGAGTGTTAAAAAAAGAGTGGTTCCACCGATATTAGCAAAGAAAATATACTTCAGACGCACATATAGGGTTGAAAAATTGAGGGGATAATATTTTTTGCAATCATAATAATTTCTCCTTAATATCTAGATGTCTAAAATGTAAAAATAAATTAAGACTTACTCGATTTGCAAAAAAGGATCACGTGTACTGAAGGTCCAATGAATTTTTAAGTGCGTGTGAGAGATTAGGCAGCAATAAATAAAAGTAGAAGTTGAAAGGACGTCAGTGGCACAGGTACAAGGAAAATCTGAAATAAAAAAATGTAGGTAATTAATCTCTTCTATTTCCACACAGGAATAATAAATTTCATTAAAACTTATTAATGTTAGATAGTATCAAAATTAATTTATCTTAGTTTGTATATAGACAGTGGCGTACCGAGGGGGGGGCGAGGGGGGCGGTCCGCCCCAGGCCCCGAGCCGACATTGGCCCCCATATATTTATAAAAAAAAAAATTTAATGAAAATTTCCCTTTGAAAGGCCCCAGGGCCCTCAGGTCTCAAGTAAAAATAGGAAAATTTAGATAAAAAAAAAAGAAAATTTAATGAAAATTTCTCTTGGAGAGGCCCCGGGGCCCTCAGGGCTCGAGTAAAAACGGAAAAATTTAGATAAAAAAAAGAAAATTTATTGAAAATTTCTCTTTGAGGGGCCCCGGGGCCCTCCGGGCTCAAGTAAAAATGGGAAAATTTAGATAAAAAAAAAGAAAATGTATTGAAAATTTCTCTTTGAGAGGCCCCGGGGCCCTCCGGGCTCAAGTAAAAATGGGAAAATTTAGATAAAAAAAAAGAAAATTTATTGAAAATTTCTCTTTGAGAGGCCCCGGGGCCCTCCGGGCTCAAGTAAAAATGGGAAAATTTAGATAAAAAAAAAGAAAAATTATTGAAAATTTCTCTTTGAGGGGCCCCGGGGCCCTCCGGGCTCAAGTAAAAATGGGAAAATTTAGATAAAAAAAAAGAAAATTTATTGAAAATTTCTCTTTGAGAGGTCCCGGGGCCCTCAGGGCTCAAGTAAAAATGGGAAAATGTAGATAAAAAAAAAAAGAAAATGTATTGAAAATTTCTCTTTGAGAGGCTCCGGGGCCCTCAGGGCTCAAGTAAAAATGGGAAAATTTAGATAAAAAAAAGAAAATTTATTGAAAATTTCTCTTTGAGGTCCCGGGGCCCTCCGGGCTCAAGTAAAAATGGGAAAATTTAGATAAAAAAAAAAGAAAATGTATTGAAAATTTCTCTTTGAGAGGCTCCGGGGCCCTCAGGGCTCAAGTAAAAATGGGAAAATTTAGATAAAAAAAAAGAAAATTTATTGAAAATTTCTCTTTGAGGTCCCGGGGCCCTCCGGGCTCAAGTAAAAATGGGAAAATTTAGATAAAAAAAAAAGAAAATTTATTGAAAATTTCTCTTTGAGGTCCCGGGGCCCTCCGGGCTCAAGTAAAAATGGGAAAATTTAGATAAAAAAAAAGAAAATGTATTGAAAATTTCTCTTTAAGAGGCCCCGGGGCCCTTGGGGTTCAGGGATATACGGTATTTTAAAAATATTTTTGTGTATGGAGGAGAAGGATATTTAAAGATGAGCACCCCCCCAAAAAAAAAAAAAATTCCATATAAGGCCCCCTCTTCTAGTGCCGCCCCAGGCCCCCAACTGCCTCGGTACGCCTCTGTATATAGAATAATGTTTATGGTATCATATACACTATGTTTATCGTATAATTTACATAATCTCCATTAATATAGGCTTTTTTTTATTTTTTAAACTTTTTGTAAATATGAAATAATCTTAAGAGTACGTAAAGCTAATGCTTAGAGTTATTTCTAATAATAAAAATATTTGGGGGCCAAAACTAGGAACATCGCGCTGAAAGCTCATCAAAAATAAAAATTTCCATTAAAAAATAAAGTTTAACTTTATTGGTGTTTATCATACACCTGCAATAAGGAAAAAACTTCCAGTAGCCCTATATTATTTTGATACACATACGTCTCTTGAATTCATCCCCAAAAAAAAAGTTTAAATTTTAAATCCGAATATACCAGGTAGAGTTGGAGCAATCTTTTACAAATAGGAATTTATTTGTATGTTAAAGGGCCCGTACCATGGGGAACATAAACATTTGCACCCTGGCCAGTTTGAAAGACGCCTACTAGTTAGGCAGCCCAATTGACTCACCACTACATATGCACTGTCTGTGTGAATTTACCTGTGGTAGGGTTCTGAGGGTCTTTTAAGACAGACCATAAACCAACCCTTTGGACAATAGATAAATTTTAAATAGAAAATTTGCAAATTCCTCTTCTATATAGACACCGAAAAAAACTTGAATTTCAATTTATAGCTTTTAATGTTTGCTTTTGTTTAATTCGTAGGGCCTACAGGGGTTGAAGAAAATAAAAAAAAAAAAGTCAAAATGTGTGTACTTTTTTCAGTTTTTCGCATATATCTCGTAAACTAAGCATATTTTGAGCACCATAATAAATTAGAAAGAGTATAAAATTTGGTAAAATTTGGATGATAAAACGAATTTTCAGACCAAATATTAACCGAGATTCGGCCTATCAAAGTTTCTTTTTTTTTTTTTCATTTCGAAATATTAATACTTTGGACTTTTTTCAGTTTTTAGCTTATATCTCGCAAACTAAACATATTTTGTGAATTTTAATACATGAAAAATTTGTAGAGCATTAAATTTGCTAAGATTGCGTTAATAAATCGAATATTTAGACCCAATATTAACCGAGATACGGACCATCAGTTTTTATTTGTTTTACATTTTGAGGAACTTTGGCTACTTTGATCGGCCGTATCTCGGTTAATATTGGGTCTACATATTCGTTTTAACAACGAAATTCTAGCAAATTTAATGCTCTACAACTTTGTATTGTACTCTGGTGCACAAAATATACTTAGCTTACGAGATAGAAAACAAAATAAAAACTGAAAAAAAGTCCTAAAATTTTGAGGTTTTTGCAACCCCCTCTCCCACTCCCCCCAAGTTAGTTCATGGTTCAAATTATATTTCATATAGGGCAAGAGAAAGTAAAATATAATAATTTACTCTAGCTAAAAAAAAAAATTGATTTATAAATACCCTAAAAAAATATTGAAAAAATATACGCAACTTTTGATTACCGAAGGTAAGAGAAAGTTGTGTGCTGTGAGACAGTCACTCTAGATATTTTTTTTAATAAGAATATTTTAACGCCCGAGATATTATTATAAAGGTCTATAGATATCGGAGAAATTTTATTAAAAATTGGGATACAAGTTTCGTTCAAATTGTGAAATAAGTTAATTTTTTCCAAATAACAAGATGAAATTAATAAAAAAGTTGAAATTTTATTAATTTAAGATCAAATTTATCCGATATGAAAAGGCTACGCTATATATTATTGAAAAGGGTTGGTTTATGGTCTATCATAAAAGAGGCTCAGAACCCTACCACAGGTAAATTCACACAGACACTGCATATGTAGTGGTGAGTCAATTGGGCTGCCTAACTAATAGGCGTCTTTCAAACTGGCCAGGGTGCAAATGTTTATGTTCCCCATGGTACTTCCTAAATGGGCCCGGGTCCCCGAAATTGATTTCCCTTGCCCATCCCCTTGTCATTGGAGTATCATTATTAAAATACCAGCTAATTAGTTACAAATTTGAATATTTTGCACAATTTTTATTAAAATTTTAAAATTTTTCACATAAAAAATTTAAAATTTTAACTAAAGACATAATTCTAATAAGCTTATAGATTTTTAAATAAACCTCAAATTTAAAGTCTATAGATATAAGCAATATTACAGTGAAATGTAACAAAAAATCTGGTGTGACTGGTCGCACAGCACACTTTAAAGAGCATGTTAGTAGTTCTCTTTGGGACGTGACACGAAGTTTTTGAACAAAATTAGCCAAAGAGTACTAATACTTTACTGATGTAATTTTTCAGTTTTTTCGATTTTCTCAAACCAGATGGCTTAAATAGAAATGCCTGAACCCCAAATTGATATATTCATTACAACGGTTATCGTCAAAGTCTTATATGGCCTAAGTTGCCGAAAAGACTGTGTGAATGTGTGTGTGAGTGTGAGTGTGAATGAGAAAAAAGTGTGAATGTCTTTTTAAAAAATAAAAAAAAAAATATCTCAAAATTCGCTCCAACGGTTTTGATTAAAATTCAAAAATCAATTATTTTTTAGATTCTCTTTAAAATGTAAATTCTCATTTTGCCTTTGAAATCTTGTGAAGACCACTTAACTCTTATAATTAATAGGAAAAAGGAGAAATGGTTGTCATGGTAACAAAATATAAAAATTTTCCCAGGTTCACATATTTTATAGCCCACGGGACTTGGAGTAGTTGGTAGCGTGCCTACCTTCTATACCGAACGTCGCGGGTTCGGACCCCAGGGAGTCCGATAATTTTATTTAAGGCATTTGGATATCAAATGACTTAAATAAAAATGCCTGAACCCCCAATAGATATATTAAACCTACTGAGTATCGTTAAAAGTCTTAAATGGCCTAAGTTGCCGAAAAGACTGTGTGAATGGGTGTGTGATTCTGAGTGAGAATGAGAAAAAGAAGCAAGGGCGGATACAAGGGGGGGTAAAGGGGGTAATTACCCCCCCCCCCCGAGATTTGAAAAAAATACTTTTTTTTCGAAAAAAAATTTATTTTTAATGTAAAATTTTAAAAATTAATACTTAAAAATTTGATTTGTATTAATATTCTGGCAAACAAGTACAGAATGCGCCTTTAAATTACCGAAATTAAGAAAAAAATAGTGTGTTGTGCGACGAGTCACACCAGATTACCCCCCCCCCCCCGAGAAACACCTCTGGATCCGCCCTTGAATAGAAGTGAATGTTTAAAAAAAAAAAAAAAAAAAAAAAAAAAAAAAAAAAAAAAAAATAGAATATATTTTATATCTTGAATTCAAATGTACCTTACTGTCGGAAACTAAATATAAGTTGACACAAAAAATCTGGTTTGACAAGCACACCTTCGGTAATCGAAAGTTGTGTGCTGTGCAACCACATACTTTCTCTTACCTATGTATATATGTAATATACCGGGTGGGCCAATAGTGCGTGGACGGAAGATTGTGGGCTTATTAACAGACATTTTTAAAATTTGTTGATCGCACATAATGTGGGGCCTTTAGGGCTACAAATTAAAAATATTTTCGTTCCAATTGCACCTCATATACAGGGTGGTCCATATCAAAGTTATGTTTTTTTAAATGGAACGCCCTATATATTATTGCATATTTGGATTCTACGGCCAATTTTAGTATGACTTTATGTCATGCAATGTATTCCAAACCAAACCGTTTAGCCGCAAATCGGGCTTTAGTGAAAAAACTGCTGTCTGGACAAAATTGAATATCTCGCGAACCATAAAACTTCGGGGACTGTTCTTTTGTGAGGCTACTAACCATGAAATGTACTAATATAGGCCAGACGGGTAATCCGGAATTATTCTTATGTTGGGAGAAATGGCCATGCCAATTTGGAAAATTTCAATCATGGATAACTTCATTTTTTTCAAATGGAACATGCTACTTTTTTTTATCCCATGGGACGTGAAATTTAATTATCTTTCAGATGATATAAGGTTGTCTATATGTATCTTTGGTAGTTATCTTTTTATTCCAAAATATCTGATAACGAAAAAAAAAATATTTATTATAGACAAAATAATTGAAAAAAAAAATCCAAACGCAAAACAAAATTGTAATAAATGGAAAAAATATGCTAAATATTCGAAAATGTCTTTTAATTTCCCTTAAAATCATTTATTTGAACTTCTCGAAAAAGAAATTAGGGTTATGTTCAGGTTAGGAGGTGCGCCATCTTGTTGACAAATCATAACCCGAATTTGAGCATGCGGGACTTCTTTGAGAAGTTCAAATAAATGATTTTAAGGGAAATTTAAAGATATTTTCGAATATTTAGCATATTTTTTCCATTTATTACAATTTTGTTTTGCGTTTGGATTTTTTTTTTCAATTATTTTGTCTATAATAAATATTTTTTTTTTTTCGTTATCAGATATTTTGGAATAAAAGAAAACTACCAAAGATAGATATAGACAACCTTATATCATCTGAAAGATAATTAAATTTCACGTCCCATGGGATAAAAAAAGTAGCATGTTCCATTTGAAAAAATGAAGTTATCCATGATTGAAATTTTCCAAATTGGCATGGCCATTTCTCCCAACATAAGAATAATTCCGGATTACCCGTCTGGCCTACATTAGTACATTTCATGGTTAGTAGCCTCACAAAAGAACAGTCCCCGAAGTTTTATGGTTCGCGAGATATTCAATTTTTTCCAGACAGCAGTTTTTTCACTAAAGCCCGATTTGCGGCTAAACGGTTTGGTTTGGAATACATTGCATGACATAAAGTCATACTAAAATTGGCCGTAGAATCCAAATATGCAATAATATATAGGGCGTTCCATTTAAAAAACATAACTTTGATATGGACCACCCTATATATGAGGTGCAATTGGAACGAAAATATTTTTAATTTGTAGCCCTAAAGGCCCCACATTATGTGCGATCAACAAATTTTAAAAATGTCCGTTAATAAGCCCACAATCTTCCGTCCACGCACTATTGGCCCACCCGGTATATATAGAGAGAAAGTATTGGATTCATGTCAAAAATTCGATGTCGAGATTTTGATGGATCTTCACGTTTTGAGGACCCCTGAATCCAAAAAAGTGGTTTTCGCGACATGGTCTGTCTGTGTGTCTGTGTGTGTGTGTGTCTGTGTGTCTGTCTGTGTGTGTTCAATTTTAAGCATGAAGGAATTGAGCTATGAGGCTGAAATTTTATATTTAAGTTAAACATCTCCCGGGACCGGAAAAATAAGCTTATAATCAAAATCGGCCAAAGAGTACTAGTACTTTACTGATGTACTTTTTCAGTTTTTTTCGATTTTCTCAAAATTCGCTCTAACGATTTTGATTAAAATTCAAAAATCAATTATTTTTTAGATGCTCTTTCAAATGTATATTCTCGTTTTGCCCACAAAATTGTTTGAAGCACACTTTACTCTTGTATTTCATAGGGAAGGATAGGAGAAATGGTTGCCATGGTAACAAAATATAAATATTTTCCCATACTTATAAATTTTACATCTTGAATTCAAATGTACCCTACTGTCGGAAACTAAATACATGTCGACACAAAAAATCTGGTGTGACAAGCACAGTACACAACTTTCGATTACCGAAGGTAAGAGAAAGTTGTGTGCTGTGCGCCAGTCACACCAGATTTTTAAAATAAGAGAAGTAAATAATAAAAAAATACAGTATTTATTTGAATTGGTTAAAAAAAGGTTTCCCTCATCCAGATTTCCTGTTTATTTAAATATAAATTTTAAATGAAAAAGAGATAAAAATGTAAGCGCTGTAATGATTTGTAATAAGAGAGAGAGAGAGAGAGAGAGAGAACGAGGAACCCTTTGTCTTAATCATGGATGGCCTTATGTTTGTTAGCAAGTCAATAGCGAGTGGAGCTCTCTCCGCTCTCCGCTTGTCATTGAAACACAAAGATGTCTCGGTTAGTCACGCTTGGTGAATATTACTTGCTAACTGCCGGCAAATTACTGCCCATTTACCGAAGACGCCCGGCGTCTGATGGCGTCGGTAATGGTGCGTGCCACTGTTACACGATTGGTCGTCGCTTGAGCCAATCAGAACGCAGAGGGTTGGGCTTAGATGACAGACTCCGCCCTAAGCACCCGGCTATTCAGTCAGTCGGTTGCCGACAGTCACGAGAGAAACAAGTGTGTGCTAGTGTAATCGGTCAGTGAATTGACATGTTGTTGTGGCAGGATGGATAGTCCCGAGAGGAGTTCGCCCCCCGTAACAACAGACACAACGTCATCGGCGACGATTCGACCTGCAGCGGCCTTTTCCATTGAATCGTTAATGGCACGTGGTGATCCGACTGTTTCAAGGGGCGCAGCGGTATCTGCAGCCGCTGCAGTTAGCTACCCGGGATTACTTGCAGCCGCCGCAAGTTATGCAGCTCTTCCTTTACTATACAATGCATGGGGATTTGTGCCTCCACCGCCGCCTCCACCTCCAGCACCACTACCTCCCCCGGGACATACTCTTTATTCAGGTCTAAGCTCACAACCACTACATCTGGCCTTGCAGCAACCAACACTTCAGCCCAGACATAGTTCAGGATCTGAAGGAAGCCTCTCCCCGGGGGCCGTCGCCCACGACCTATCCAGTAAGGGTAAGGATCTCTCAACTTTTTAAAAATCGATTAATTGCCCAATTATAATTTAATTAGGTTTGTATAAAATAGTTTGAATAATCATATCGAATGTTAGGGGGAGAATTGCCCTTTAGAACATTTATATAAACCTAAGTTTATAAGGAAAGGACCGAAGAATAAAAGCCAGCATTTGATGGACTCCGCGGACATTAGCTCGAGCTCATGTCTGTCCCCTGCTTCTCTGAAATTTTAAAATAATTTTTACACATTTTTTTATACTAATGACCATGCGTGATGCCGGTCGAAATATCTACTAAACAAGATGTGAAAGGAGTCCATCAAATGCTGGCTTTTATTCTCCGGTCCTTTCCTTAAACATGTGATCGAGCGACAATCTTCCAATTGTAAACTAATATAGAATAACTTCAAATGTTCAAATAAGGAACCGTCTCCTACAAAGAATTATTATGTAGCAAAATGTTTTTAATTTTTCGAATAGATAGAAAACCTGAAGTTTCATGAATTAAATATAGAATATTTTTAAGTTGCCGGAGTTGAAACCCCATTAAATATAGAATATTATTAGATTAGATATCAGGAGTGGCGAGTCTTTTCAGCAGGCGGCCCAAATTTCAGAAATGTTGACTCGAACTAGACAAGAATTTAATATAATTGTTGATTATTTGAGAGATTACTTGTCGAGAAGATAATCAGGGGTGGGCTTGTATTAAAAGAAAATTTGCTGTTTTTTCTCTTTATTGGAAATCTTAAATTTGATCAAATTAAAAAATCCCAATATATGGAAAAAAGCCCAAATTTAAGGATTCTAATAGAGAGAAAAAACAGCAAATTTTCTTTTAACACAAGCCCTGCAACTGTTTATCTTCTTGACAAGTAAACCTCTCAAAAAACCAACAATTATAATATTTCCTGCCGGGCCACGCACGTTATTTTATTTTATTTTTTTTTTTTTGTTGATACCATTATGTGCAACAAAGTTAACATTTGACCCAGCTTCGCGAGTCAAACATGACTCAGGGCGGGCTACGGGCTTCTTGTTGACGGCTCCTGATTTAGATCTTTCATTTTATCTTCTCAAATATAATAATTTGACAGCTTAATTTTTTAATACGTTGGAGAACCCAGCACAAGATAATATACTCGTATTAATTTTTTAATTAAATATATCGAAACATTCTCACAGCAAATAGAAATTAGTTTACATTAAATGGTTGAATAAAAAGATCCTGTCGCAGTGTAACACGAAACCCCTTCGAAGAGATAAATCATTCAATGATACTAAATACTTTGATACTAAGAGAGTCAATGAGTGAGTCAATAGAAAGCCAGAGTCGAAAAATAAAAAATTTTTATATTTTGTCGACGTTTCGAGCCCCGGTCAAGCTCATCTTCAGAACAAAATAATGTTACTATGTAAGATTCGTTGATAAAATTATAGGCCAATAAGTATATCATGGGCGTACCCAGGATCAGATCTAGGGGGGGGCATGGTCATATCATTGTCGTCCAGGGGGGGGGGGGGGAAGATCATGGTCGTCCAGATTGTGACATAGCTATTTTTTATATAGAGGGGAAAAGCCTTCGAATTAAAGGCCTAAAAACCCTCGAGTCCTAACAAAAAAAAAATCATTCCCCGTCGCCATCCCCCAATTTTGTTTCGTTTCATCACTTTATAAACATTTAATTTTTTTTTTTGCTTCTAGGGGGGGGCAGCTGCCCCCCTGCCCCTCGCTGGGTACGCCCATGAAGTATATATCAATGTTTTGTCTGAGAATTCTCGTTTTCCTTTGGTACAAGCCTTTATTTATGAAATGCAGCAAATAGGAAATGTAAAATATGACATGTAGGTATTAATAGTTTTTTGAGGTACTTTGTCGGACAAATTAAAAAGTAATAATAGAGATATAAGCTGTATATTTATTTACTTGTCTTGCCATTCTCAGAGACACTATTAAATAGAGGATATAATATTTTTCAAACAAATGATTTGATCATAATAAGCCTATATACTGTTTAGCATCCGAACATATTTTCGAAGAGGATGAGGGGAGGAAAGAATTTTAACTCTTTTTTGACATAAGTGGTAATTGTTTTACTTTCTCTGACCTCTATATATATGTTAATATATAGAGAGAGAAAGTATTGGATGAATGTCAAAAATTTGATGTCGAGATTTTGACGAATATACACGTTTTGAGGTCCCCTGAATCCAAAAAAGTGCTTTTCGCGACATGGTCTGTCTGTGAACAAAATAACTCAAGAACGAAAAGAGCTAGGAGGTTGAAATTTTATATTTAAGTTAGGCACCCACCTAGGGCGTGAAAATAAGCTTTTGATCAAAACGGCCAAAAAGTACTAGTACTTTACTGATGTAATTTTTCAGTTTTTTTTTTTTCGATTTTCTCATAATTCGCTCCAACGATTTTGATTAAAATTCAAAAATCAATTATTTTTTAGATGCTCTTTAAAATGTATATTCTCATTTCGCCATTGAAATCTTCTGAAGACCACTTTACTCCTGTACTCCATAGAAAAGATAGGAGAAATGGAGAAATGGTTGCCATGGTAACAAAATATAAATATTTTCCCATACTTTAAATTTTATATTCTTGAAAATCGAATGTACCGTACTGTCGGAAACTAAATACATGTCGACACAAAAAATCTGGTGTGACAAGCACAGAACACAACTTTCGATTACCGAAGGTAAGAGAAAGCGGGTCGTAATAAATTTATTTATTTATTTAAAGGGTGCTTCATACAATTTTGAGAGCTAAATAAGAATATACATTTTAAAGAGCATCTAAAAAATAATTGATTTTTGAATTTTAATCAAAATCGTTACAGTGAATTTTGAGAAAAAACTGAAAAAGTACATCAGTAAAGTACTAATACTTTCTGGCCGGGAGCTAAAAAATTTCGGAAAATTATGGAGGAGGGCTTATTCTATTTTTGTTCAATAATATTCAGTCAACACCGATGGGGTAACATCTCACTAATGAGCAGTATCCAAATTACACACGTATATAAATGCAAAAAAATTTATTATTTTGAAAATTAAACAATTTCAGGGGTCGGAGCTACGCGCCTGGTTCAAGATTTTGATGCAATCACATAGCTTATCAAATTTTAGCCTTCACGGGCTGTGTTTCTATTTAATTAATTAAAATATTAAATAACATATTTTTCACATTTGACTAATTTTATAAAATGTTCAAATGAATCTGTGTATCTGTGTGGTGTGACTGGTCGCACCAGATTTTTTGTGTCGACATGTATTTAGTTTCCGACAGTGGGGTACATTCGAATTTTCAAGATGTAAAATTTATAAGTATGGCAAAATATTTATATTTTGTTACCATGGCAACCATTTCTCCTATCTTTTCTATGGAGTACAAGAGTAAAGTGGTCTTCAGAAGATTTCAATCACAAAATGAGAATATACATTTTAAAGAGAATCTAAAAAATAATTGATTTTTGAATTTTAAAAAAAATCGTTGGAGCAAATTTTGAGAAAATCGAAAAAAACTGAAAAAGTGCATCAGTAAAGTACTAGTACTCTTTGGTCGATTTTGTTCAAAAGCTTCGTGTCACGTCCCATGGGGGTGCCTAACTTAAATATAAAATTTCAACCTCCTAGCTCTTTTCGTTCTTGAGATATTTTGTTCACAGACAGACACACAGACAGACCATGTCGCGAAAACCACTTTTTGGATTCACGGGACCTCAAAACGTGTATATCCATCAAAATCTCGACATCGAATTTTTGACATGAATCCAATACTTTCTCTCTCTATATATATTAACATATATATATAGAGGTAAGAGAAAGTAAAAAGGAAAAAATTATAAAAGAAAACAAAACCAAATTCAACCCAATTCAATGTTGTGAAAAATCAAAGTTATTCAACCCAATATAACTAAACCTTTAAAATGCTTTGATTTCATTTGCAATGAAAGGCGTACAAATGTTGCAATTTAAATTATCTTTAAATTAGTTCAAATCACGATAGTATTTACGTTCAAATAAAGACCAAAAATTTTATTTTGGTATAGAAGATATTTTTAGAATAATATACGGCTATTTGGTTAAAAAAGCTGCAAATTTAACATTTTTGAAATTTATTGACATGCAGAGAAATTAAGAAGGAAGGCCTTAATTAAAATGCGTAGAATTTGTGTGGGTCGGAGGGATTAATCAGCAGAGTGCTAAGCGGTCGTTTGCGCAGATTACACCCCCATACTACTACAACTGCTTCGTTACGAAATGCGGGTGGGGGTTGAAAAAGGGGGCGGAGGCTGAAAGGGGCGGGGCTCCTCTTCCTCCCCCCACCTAGCGAACAAATTAAGGAACACACACTACAACACTAATTGCCAAATCCTATTGAATCTCTACATGAGCTTATTTGTTTCTCAATTACTGAAGGCCTTCAAATGTGCAAAAATGAAATTTAATTAATTAGTCAGAAAACATATTATTTATAACAAGACTTTTCATTAAAGTTGGATAATGAAATAATTAAATATAAAATTTCAAGAGGTTTTTCATAGACTCAAATTCAATATAGTCTTTTTTTTTATAAAATATCATCGGACTGCCTGGGATCCGAACCCTCGACCCTTGGTATACAACCGCTACCAACTACACCAAGCCCGAGAGCCAATATGGTCTTTAAAAAAAGGTTCCGAATTAGCAGAACATAAAAAATTCAAAAATCCTCAAGCAATAAATTTATTAAGTAAGATTTAAAATTTGGTTCTCGTTGAAACATTTTGTAAATTTAAATTAAATATACAAATTAAACACTAGGTTATTTGTTTCAAAAATTTTATTAATTAAAAATTAACACTTAATATGTATTTCGGCAAGTAATTGTCGAAATACCTAAAAAATGATATATGAGAATGTATGGTATATATTGGCAACCCAGATCAAAAATAATAAGCAATGTGTGATTTCGACTGATATAAAAAATCCTAAGTATAGAGAAAACACAAAGAGAGCAGAGCTCACTAACCCAAAAAAGAACACACACACACAGGGGCGTATTTAAGGGGGGCCGAGGGGCCTGGGGCCCCCCCCCCGAAATTTCCCAAACACATATACATATATAGGGATATACAGACATCAGCGCAACAAATTTTTCCGCAGGATGGACAACTTTGGTTCCGCAATAGAAAAAATGTTCCTCAAAAAATTTCGTGTGAAAAAAAGTATAGTTTCTTAAAAAAAAAATTTTCCTCAGAAAAATTTTTGAGTTCGGGCCCCCCCGAAAAAAATTTCTATATACGCCCCTGCACACACACATATATATATCAATATTAGGCCTATATAATATATTAACAAAAAAAAAAGACTCCTTGAGCTGCGAATTTTTGATGAGGGAGATCTACCCCCGCCATATATGGACCCTGTTATGCAATGGTGTGTCAAAGACCAAACATCGAGTTTTGAGAAAATTGACATTAAAGTTTTTTGTTTTCATTGGATTATATATAATTTTTCTTGTCAATTGTGCAAGTAACATTAAATATAAATTTTTTTAGGACATATTTCAAAAAAAATTACTATTAATTAAAGCATTTGAAACAATATTCCGTGCTTAACTCAATTTTGAATTTTTTGGTCTTTGACACGCCTTTGCATAACAGGGTCCATATATGACAAGTGTAAATTTTTTTGGGATAATGAGATGACAATAATTAGACAAAGGTCAGTTGAAGTGCAACTTCATACTGAAAACATCTCTATGAATGAATTAGGTATTAATAATAGTATTTAAGAATTTAAATGTTTCCTGTTAAGATTTTAATCTCAGCCAAAAACATCGGAGATGCAAAAAGGGGCGCCTCGCATTATTTTTGCCCAGCGTCGAGGTGAAATCAAAAAAATGCGCCTCGCTTTTCTGATTTATATAAAAGCGAGGAAATATTTTCACTTAAATAAAACCCCTACAGAATTTTATTTGTTTCATATATCCTCGCTTTTATATAAATCAGAAAAGCGAGGCGCATTTTTTTGATTTCACCTCGACGCTGGGCAAAAATAATGCGAGGCGCCCCCTTTTGCATCTCCGATGTTTTTGGCTGAGATTTCACTTCTTTTTGTGAAATATTACATTTAAATTTTATTTAATAATTTTTGTTTATTAAATATTAAGTTATCCCATGAATAGATCTTTTAATATGCATTCCAAACAGAAAAAAATTAATACATCGTTTGGTATCCATTCAAAACGATAAACATAGGATTTCACCAAATTTTATAAAATTTTAGGTTTTTTATTTTTGTTATGTTGGTAGAATGTAAATACATCGTTTGGCATCCATTCGAAACGATAAACATAGGATTTCACCAAATTTTATAAAATTTTAGGTTTTTTATTTTTGTTATGTTGGTAGAATGTAAATACATCGTTTGGCATCCATTCAAAACGATAAACATAGGATTTCACCAAATTTTATAAAATTTTAGGTTTTTTATTTTTGTTATGTTGGTAGAATGTAAATACATCGATTGGCATCCATTCGAAACGATAAACATAGGATTTCACCAAATTTTATAAAATTTTAGGTTTTTTATTTTTGTTATGTTGGTAGAATGTAAATACATCGTTTGGCATCCATTCAAAACGATAAACATAGGATTTCACCAAATTTTATAAAATTTTAGGTTTTTTATTTTTGTTATGTTGGTAGAATGTAAATACATCGTTTGGCATCCATTCAAAACGATAAACATAGGATTTCACCAAATTTTATAAAATTTTAGGTTTTTTATTTTTGTTATGTTGGTAGAATCGTAAATACATCGTTTGGCATCCATTCGAAACGATAAACATAGGATTTCACCAAATTTTATAAAATTTTAGGTTTTTTATTTTTGTTATGTTGGTAGAATGTAAATACATCGTTTGGCATCCATTCAAAACGATAAACATAGGATTTCACCAAATTTTATAAAATTTTAGGTTTTTTATTTTTGTTATGTTGGTAGAATGTAAATACATCGTTTGGCATCCATTCGAAAACGATAAACATAGGATTTCACCAAATTTTATAAAATTTTAGGTTTTTTATTTTTGTTATGTTGGTAGAATGTAAATACATCGATTGGCATCCATTCGAAACGATAAACATAGGATTTCACCAAATTTTATAAAATTTTAGGTTTTTTATTTTTGTTATGTTGGTAGAATGTAAATACATCGTTTGGCATCCATTCAAAACGATAAACATAGGATTTCACCAAATTTTATAAAATTTTAGGTTTTTTATTTTTGTTATGTTGGTAGAATGTAAATACATCGATTGGCATCCATTCGAAACGATAAACATAGGATTTCACCAAATTTTATAAAATTTTAGGTTTTTTATTTTTGTTATGTTGGTAGAATGTAAATACATCGTTTGGTATCCATTCAAAACGATAAACATAGGATTTCACCAAATTTTATAAAATTTTAGGTTTTTTATTTTTGTTATGTTGGTAGAATCGTAAATACATCGATTGGCATCCATTCGAAACGATAAACATAGGATTTCACCAAATTTTATAAAATATTAGGTTTTTTATTTTTGTTATGTTGGTAGAATGTAAATACATCATTTGGTATCCATTCGAAACGATAAACATAGGATTTCACCAAATTTTATAAAATATTAGGTTTTTTATTTTTGTTATGTTGGTAGCACTTCTTCTTATCACGTTAATCTATTATATTTCTATCTGAATGGATTTATCCTAAAAATTGTTATTCCATTAGGGATGAAAATTACTAATATTAATAGATATGTTCCTAGATGACGTCATCAGGGAGTAAAATAGTTAGAATTGTCTTTTCGCCACGTTAAAGATAGGACAAATTTGAAATTTTGAATACCTCTCAAAAAGTCACTTTTGATCCAAAATGAAATTTTATATCAAAGGTATCGGGTTTTTGATAGTATCTATTTGTATTTTAAATTTCATCCAAATCGGTCCAGCAGGGAAACCTGTAGCTTTGTCTAAAAATTTGAAAATTGAAGAAAAGAATGAAAAAAAAAGAAAAAAAGAAAAAAAAAAAAAAAAAAAAAAAAAAAAGGAAAAATAAGAGACTAACTTTTGACCTTCCGAAATCGGCAAAATCTCAACTTTGAGCCTCTGCCATTCTTTTTGGGACTGGAATTTTTTTTTGAATTCGTGCTCAAAATAATCCTTATTTATTCTAGTTTAATATAAAAAAAATTTGGCTCCGATATCTTAAAACCTTTTTGAGATATTCGCCCAGAAAGAGAAAAGTTTCTCAAAAAAATTTTTTCACGTCCCTATCTTTTATTAAGGATTTAAAATCATTCTTGATAATATAGTCTAGGGACGACTCGTCCATCTAAATGCAATGGGCCATTGGCATCTATTGGAATATCAACTAAATGGTAGTATTAAGAGTTTCTTTGCTTTCTTTTGCTTTTCACATGCTCGGCGACGAGTCGCTCCCGCGACTCTTGATTAAGTGCAATTTCTCTTCACTTGTTTTTCTCAGTGATATATTTTTAGGTGTAAACACCGGTTGTAAATTGTGGGGGATTCGTATGGGACTAAAGGCTCATAAACAACCCTTTCCCCCATGGGTGCTGATAAAATGGCATAGTAAAATGTTATTTCTTTTACAGAAATATATCAAAGGTTGATACAAATATTTATCTCTAAAGCTGGAAAATGATTCAGCCAAATTTCTCAACAAGTGATTAAAAATGTGAATACAAAGTCGAATATTTCACACTTTTTTCCCATTCACACAGTCTTTTAAGCAACTTAGGCCATTTAAGACTTTAACGATAACCGTTGATTAATTAATATTTATATGTGGGGTCCAGGCATTCTTATTTAATTGCTTTTTTGAGGTTGTGGATGTGATGTGATTATAATGAAGAAATTGAGATATTATCCAAATTGGAAGTTCAATAAAACTCTCAGAATAAGAAGTTTCGGCTTGAATTTATTTGACCATCTTCAGTCATTGAGAATTATACACATAATGCAAGTGCACATGTGATTAAACGAGTTTTTTTTTCTCTGATTGTGAGTTTGGGCACAGGAGCCATATAATTTTGTATGAAGCAAATAAATTTTATTATTGATAAATCCTGGTTTAATCACATGTCCACTTGCATTATGTGTATAATTCTCAATAACTGAAGATGGTCAAATAAATTCAAGCCGAAACGCCACTTTGGCTGATATCTCCATTTCTCCATTATAATTCTTTTTTAAGCCATTTGGTATAAAATCGAATATTTTTTTTTTTTTTTAAACATTTACACTTTTTTCTCATTTACACTCACACTCACACACACATTCACACAGTCTTTTCGGCAACTCAGGCCATCTAAGACTTTAAACGATATCCGTTATTGATAATATACACATATTAGGGGTCCAGGCATTCTTATTAAAGCCATTTGGTATCCAAATGGCTTAAATAAAATCATCGGACTGTCCGGGGTCCGAACCCGCGTTTGGTATACGAGGTTAGCACGCTAACCTCTACACCAAACCCCGAGGGCAAATCGAATATTTAAAATATAATATTAAAAAATCTGGTGGACTGGCGTCAGCACATAACTTTCTCTTACCTTCGGTAATCGAAAGTTGTGTACTGTGCTTGTCACACCAGATTTTTTGTGTCGACATGTAGGGGAGACCGGGGCAGGTTGGCCCACGGGGCAGGTCGGCCCAGTCGCGATATTTCGCAGAATAATTGGACGATTGTGATACGGATCAGAATGAAGGTTAATAGCACTGCCACACACCTTCCGCCAAAACAACTATAGCGATCGGAGTAAATTCGCATGAGCTTAGGGTCATTTATTCGTTTTTTGCACCTTGGAGTAAATTTTCATTAGTTGAATAAAATTGTTTTATCTACTTTTTGGTTACTTCGAGGATAAAAAGTGAGCACTATGTTTAAAGGTTAGAGTATAAGGATTATTTCTCCATGGCATATTAATTAAAAAACATCAACGGGATTTGTGCGGGACAAAAATTGTTTCAAATATGACGATGGGGCAGGTTGGCCCAAAAATGACGGGGCAGGTTGGCCCTCTCGATTTTTTGCCATTGTATGTATGAAATCGTTAAACCCTGTTTTATCTTTTCAATTTTAGTGGCAATGAATGATGTAAAAGTAACAAAATAAAAATTACTATAAATATCGATGTTATACTGGCCGTCATTGGAGAGTTTATTGGAGGAAATTTTGCATCATAAATGAGCACGTGTGTTTTTTTTGGGAAATTGATATCAGATATATGAATATGTTCTTATTGTTTTCTAAAACGTTCTAGTTCTTTGAATATCTGTGGTTCGGGAAGATATGAAGTGTTTCCGCTTTTTTTTTTTTTTTTTAACATTCACACTTTTTTCCCATTCACACTCACATTCACACAGTCTTTTCGGTAACTCAGGCCATATAAGACTTTAACGATAACCGTTGTATTAATAATTATATATTTTGGGGGTCCAGGCATTCTTATTTAAGCCATTTGGTATCCAAATGGCTACATGAAGCCCCGAGGGCTAAGAGATTTTTCAAAAGAGCACAAATTGAGCGTTGGGAGAGAAAAGTTGGGACCCTTGTTGGGATACTATTTTTGCTAACTTGCCAAGCCCAAGTAAGGTGTCTGCAATGCTCTTCATAGCATTCTGACTCTTATCTCCAACCTCTGGACCACGGTTATAACAGTGATTCGTAAATAGAAAAGAAAAACTGAAAAAGGAAAAGTTCTTGAAGTCACGATATACTTTTTTTGATTTAGTACTCACTTATTACTGAAACTGTTGCAATAGAGTCATTTCATTTCAAATCAACACAGCTCCCAACCCGACCATCTCCGATTTTGATGAAATTTGGTGTGTTCATTGTACATGATGAGAGAAAGAAAAATGCCAAATTACAGAATTGTAGCACAAGTAGAACAAAAGTTATGGCCCCCAAAATTTGAAAAATTTCGGAAAATTTCAAAATCTTTGCAGACAAAAACGGCTGTAACTTCTGTTCTAATAAAGATAGAACTATGAACCAAGTATTTTTGGAAAGGTCTTGAAACAAGCTTTAAAATGATGTACAACATGATCACATTCCAACAATGAAAATAATTAAGGTCATTGACTTTAACCTTTGACCTTGAATATCTCAAAACATGTCACCTCCAAAATTGATGAAAAAAATATATATGCTTCCTCATTTTACGATAAACAACATATTAAAATTTCATTTTGGGACCACATTGGGATTAGGAGATAAAAATTCATATGTAAAGCTATCTGATGCAAAAATGCACTACAAAGCATATGTTGAGTGCAAAAGAATTGCATAAAATATTAACCAATCACAGTTAAGCTGAAAATCTGAATAGGTCATAGGCGTCGGACGTGGGGGGACATGGGGGGAGCAGAGGACATCCCCCCCCCCTCGGGATTATCCAGGGGAGGAAGCCAAAATCTTATATATCTGGTAGTTGGTTAGCCTATATTACACAGGGCAACAAAAAGGACCTTTTTTTTTGTTGACTGAGAATTTGAAGCTATTTCTGGGTTTTTGGGTCGCGCTGATTCCAAAAATGCCATCAGTTTTGCCCCATCACGTCAGATTTTAGAGCTATAGAGAAAACAATATTTTAATAGAAAATGTGCTCTAAAGCGGCTCTAATTTTATATTACCTGATTTTTTTATGGCGACACCCTTTAAAAATATGCAGATAGTTATAATACATATAAATTGTAAGTTTCAGCCGAATCGGAGGTCATTTAGACGTGCCGCAAAGGGCTTAAAGTTTAGAAAAATCGAATTTTTTCAGTTTTTTTTGCTTTGGTCACCCCTAATACAATTTTGGGTATCCCTGAATGAAAAAAACATATATTTACGATATTCTATAGTTCTTTGGCTTTCTAAAAATTATTCATTCTTAAAAATTTGTTAATTATTAAGGAAATTATGAACAAAAACGTTCATTTGAACAAAGTTCATTTTTTCCGACCAGTGAGTGTACTTGTGTTTTTTCTTTGCTGACGTTTTTGTTCATAATTTCCTTAATAATTAACAGATTTTTAAGAATAAATAATTTTTAGAAAGCCAAAGAACTATAGAATATCGTAAATATATGTTTTTTTCATTCAGGGATACCTAAAATTGTATTAAGGGTGACCAAAGCAAAAAAAACTGAAAAAATTCGATTTTTCTAAACTTTAAGCCCTTTGCGGCACGTCTAAATGACCTCCGATTCGGCTGAAACTTACAATTTATATGTATTATAACTATCTGCATATTTTTAAAGGGTGTCGCCATAAAAAAATCAGGTAATATAAAATTAGAGCCGCTTTAGAGCACATTTTCTATTAAAATATTGTTTTCTCTATAGCTCTAAAATCTGACGTGATGGGGCAAAACGGATGGCATTTTTGGAATCAGCGCGACCCAAAAACCCAGAAATAGCTTCAAATTCTCAGTCAACAAAAAAAAAGGTCCTTTTTGTTGCCCTGTGTAATATAGGCTAACCAACTACCAGATATATAAGATTTTGGCTTCCTCCCCTGGATAATCCCGAGGGGGGGGGATGTCCTCTGCTCCCCCCATGTCCCCCCACGTCCGACGCCTATGACCTATTCAGATTTTCAGCTTAACTGTGATTGGTTAATATTTTATGCAATTCTTTTGCACTCAACATATGCTTTGTAGTGCATTTTTGCATCAGATAGCTTTACATATGAATTTTTATCTCCTAATCCCAATGTGGTCCCAAAATGAAATTTTAATATGTTGTTTATCGTAAAATGAGGAAGCATATATATTTTTTTCATCAATTTTGGAGGTGACATGTTTTGAGATATTCAAGGTCAAAGGTTAAAGTCAATGACCTTAATTATTTTCATTGTTGGAATGTGATCATGTTGTACATCATTTTAAAGCTTGTTTCAAGACCTTTCCAAAAATACTTGGTTCATAGTTCTATCTTTATTAGAACAGAAGTTACAGCCGTTTTTGTCTGCAAAGATTTTGAAATTTTCCGAAATTTTTCAAATTTTGGGGGGCCATAACTTTTGTTCTACTTGTGCTACAATTCTGTAATTTGGCATTTTTCTTTCTCTCATCATGTACAATGAACACACCAAATTTCATCAAAATCGGAGATGGTCGGGTTGAAAATGGTACTTTTCTGTGTTGATTTGAAATGAAATGACTCAATAACGATTTCTAATTTAAAATAAACTTTGGTGTTAAAATTAGGTTGTTTTAAATTATTTTCTTGCATTTTTATTCATATAAAAATAACAAATGCCTTCCGGGCCAACCTGCCCCGAGGTCCGGGCCAACCTGCCCCGACCACGGGGCAGGTTGGCCCACTCGAAATATTTTAGAAATAATTTTTTTTTTTTGAATTTTAACATCAATTTAGGAGACTTTTACGATGACCATTTGGTAGCTTAAGGTTGCACCAACATTTTAAAATGAAAACATAAACGAAAATGATTAAATAAAAAATTTTATAAAAGAAATAAAAATTAGTGGGCCAACCTGCCCCGGTCTCCCCTCCCCAGTTTTTGATTTAGTTTCCGACAGTACGGTTCATTCGATTTTCAAGATGTAAAATTTATAAGTATGGCAAAATATTTATATTTTGATACCATGGCAACCATTTCTCCTAACTTTTCTATAGAGTACAAGAGTAAAGTGGTCTTCAGAAGATTTCAATCACAAAATGAGAATATACATTTTAAAGAGCAACTAAAAAATAGTTATATATGAATTTTAAAAAAAATCGTTGGAGCAAATTTTGAGAAAATCGAAAAAAACTGAAAAAGTGCATCAGTAAAGTATTAGTACTCTTTGGTCGATTTTGTTCAAAAGCTTCGTGTCACGTCCCATGGGGGTGCCTAACTTAAATATAAAATTTCAACCTCCTAGCTCGTTTCGTTCTTGAGATATTTTGTTCACAGACAGACAGACACACAGACACCCACAGACAGACAGACCATGGCGCGAAAACCACTTTTTTGGATTCAGGGGACCTCAAAACGTGAAGATCCATCAAAATCTCGACATCGAATTTTTGACATGAATCCAATACTTTCTCTCTATATATATATTACATATATACATAGGTAAGAGTAAGTAAAAGTGTTAGTTGATTGTTATTATAAAAATCTGGTGTGACTGGCGCACAGCACACAACTTTCTCTTACCTTCGGTAATCGAAAGTTGTGTACTGTGCTTGTCACACCAGATTTTTTGTGTCGACATATATTTAGTTCCCGACAGTACGGTACATTTGAATTCAGATGTAAAATTTATAAGTATGGGAAAATATTTATATTTTGTTACCATGGCAACCATTTCTCCTATCTTTCCTATGAAGTACAAGAGTAAAGTGGTCTTCAGAAGATTTCAATCGCAAAATGAGAATATACATTTTAAAGAGCATCTAAAAAATAATTGATTTTTGAATTTTAAAAAAAATCGTTGGAGCAAATTTTGAGAAAATCGAAAAAAACTGAAAAAGTGACATCAGTAAAGTACTAGTACTCTTTGGCCGATTTTGATTAAAAGCTTATTTTTCCGGTCCCGGGGGGTGTTTAACTTAAATATAAAATTTCAACCTCGTAGCTCAATTCCTTCATGCTTAAAATTGAACACCCACCCACCCAGCCACACACAGACAGACCATGTCGCGAAAACCACTTTTTTGGATTCAGGGGACCTCAAAACGTGAAGATCCATCAAAATCTCGACATCGAATTTTTGACATGAATCCAATACTTTCTCTCTATATATATATTACATATATACATAGGTAAGAGAAAGTAAAAACAGAAAAAGAGAAAATTGTTAAGATTAAATCTTGTAAATGTGTTTTGAATGAAATGAAATCATTTCGTCATGTTTTTAATAATTAACTCTTTAATTTAATCAAAGATCTATATACCAACAAATAGTTAATTTAAAAACGAATTAGAATTTTAAAAAATTTGAAGAGTAACTCACCAAATAAAGGATTTCTGAAATTCAAACCGACCAGCGCTCGGTCCACGACAAACAGGAGCGACTTCTCAGCCTTTACTGACGAACACGCGAAGGATATCCAGGTTTGAAGCGGCTTTTAACCTGTTGAAACAAGAATAAAAACATGTAGAAAATAATATCTATATATATTCATATGTGTCTGTGTGAGAATGGTATGTGTGTGTGTGAGCACAGAGGGATTATTATTTTTCATTTCTCATTTGAAATAAAGAAAGTATTTAAAAATATTTTCCTTTTTAATAATTCATTACTGAATGAATATATGTGAATATTTTCAATTATTTCTATTTTCTTCTATTTAAGAAAAATATGCAAACAAGTTGTAAAACTTTCCCGCTCCTCTTAAGCCCGCAATCAGTCAATAGGCCTATATAGAATTAGGCCTATGCAAGTTTTGTGGATAACAAAAAAAGTGATGTACCTTTATAGAACAGCATAGTAATTATTTTCTCGAATGAAATTAAAAAGTTTTCATTAAAAATGTAATTCACGAAATGTTAGAGATATCAAATGTAAGATATTTGTTAAAAAATTTTCCACAAGTTTGCATATCTTAATTGGTTTTTGAAGGACAATTTGTTTTAAGTAGTCTACTAAAATAAATTTTAAAAGTATTCGTAAATTGCTGGATGACATGTCAAGATCGAGGAGAAAAAATCTACCCCTTTCTTTGTAATTTTTTCAAGTAATAAATTAAGTTTGGCTTTCTTTCTCTATAGGCCTATTTATTCAACTATATTATCGATATGGATGTTCGACCGTTAATTAAAAAATACGTGCCACTAAACCTTTTATAGTTCCAGGCAGGAATATGGTAATTTCGGGAGATGCTGAAAAATTTTATTTGTATCGGCTAGAATCCACTGTCTGAGAGACTATCACCCCCACCCCCTCAACTTCTCTAACATTTTCATGCCCCCCCCCCATGAAAAGGTTAGAGAAGTTGATAAATGTCAATATTGATAACCTATAAAAGCCAAGGAGTGGATGCGGAATGTTTTTTCAAATAATCTGGATACCAAATAGTTTAAATAAATGTGCCTGAACTCCCACATACTACGTAATTAAATAATGAGACTATAAATAAGTAAGAAGAAAGCAAGTAAGTAAGAAAAGAGATGAAGGCAGTGAAGTATATTGATGAGTCAAAGAGAGACAAATTTTTCGGGGCAATACATTTTTTATGTTCGCGTTTCGGGAGCTAGTCGCTATCCTGTCTCCTGTCATAAATATATTGTTGGATTTACTATGTCATTTATTGTCAACAAGAGGCAGCTAGTGAATGAGTGAGTGACCTCTTGATAACATTCAATAAATGTATAGCTAGCATCGTTAATCAATGACAAGTATTATACTTATGATGATTGTGACAGACAGGAACCGTGTGATCAATGAAAACAAAAACAATGAAATAAAATTCGATTTGCAAATTGCTCTATTCAGTCTGAATATGTCTTGAAGATAGGTGGCGAATTGGTATAGCGGGCTAGCATGTCGGCTTCTACAAAGAAGATCCCTGTTCAAATCCTGGGCTTGCGGGATTTTCATTAAATAAAAATATATATTTAATGTAACAAATCCTCAAGCAGGCACGGTGGATTGGAATATTGGATCTCACCACAATAGCCCCCAGGCAACTCTACGAGAAGAGGGAGTTGCTGTGACATCCCGTCCTGTGGAAGGGACCTAAAGAAGGTTCCCTCTCAGTGATGCAATCTTCTAAAGGAGTAGGATACCCGCCGGTGCTGAGGGAGTCCCTCCTCAAAACTAGGGCAACCTCCAGAGCGAGAAGAGGTTGGATAAAAGGAACCGAGTGGAACCAGAAATATGAATTGGTTCAAATGAAAGGAGAAGGAAATAATGTAACTTCAGGGGTGCCGGTATAAAATGAGTAAACATTGACAGGAAAAATTCGATTATCATATAATGGTCAGTTCGAATTATAGAACATCCTCTAGGGCTAGAGGCCGGTTGGGTTTATTCGTGCACGGAAGCACCTCGGGCAAATAAACGGGGATCCCAATAGAATATTTCAAATAATAATGATAATCCAGAATAATAATAATTGTTCTTCTTTAGATGTATACCTTGAATCATTATAATGTTTATTTAAGGGCAATATACCCGTAATTATAGGTCCTATACATAACAAATACAGTCGACTCTCGATAATTCAAAATCCAAGGGACTACAAGAAAAATTCCTTTTATCGAGTTTTTGAAATATCAAGAGGAAAGAAAAATTCGAATTATTAAAGTTTTTAATTATATCCAATTATATTTCAATTTGCTACGAGAGCAGCTCCAACAGGCAAGTTTTCTGTCGGAGGGCTCCACTTCATTAACGAATCCTCGAGAATACAGAATCACCGTCTCAGATCTGCTTGCGATTTCTGTGTAAATAACTTTGTAAAATTTCTTCCGTTATTTTTAATGGTGGAATTTGAGTGGCGATATCTTTTTTTCGAACCACTTTCCAAAGCCGAGATAATGTTTTTTTTTTGGACACAGTAAGAGAGACGTAGCTTCTGCCTTGCTCTCATCGTGGCACACTAAAGAGATTTGGGAAGTTAAGCTGGACTGAAAGAAGGTAAACCTTACGCAGAAAATGAGTAAACAGAACAGACAGGAAAAATTCGAATTATCAAGATAGTAATGTAATGGTCAGTTCGAATTATAGAACATCCTCTCCCTTCTTGTTACGAACAGGATTTAGAGTTATCGAGAGTATTTTTTCGATTCACCGAAGTTTACAGCTGAAGAGTTCGAATTATTGAAAAATTCGAATTATCGAGAGTGGACTGTTTAAAATTCCGAGAAGAGTTGGCATTTTCTTTTTCAATGCTCAATCAAAACCACCCCTAAAATATAAATAAATAATAATATCTGACCCATATTTACTAAATTTTTAAATTTATTATTTGGAAATGGATGGTGATTTAAAAAATGTGGGACGATAGAATAAAAATAAAAAAAAAAAAAGTTTACCCTAAATTTTTATGTCAAAATAATGCTATATACAAAATTGGTTCTTTTTTTTGCTAAAATAATATTTTTAATAAGCATAAAGCCTTTATTTAATAAACAATTAATTTTACTAATGGAACCATTAGCTTTCAAGGTTTTTGTTTTTTAGTTTGATATTAAATAGAATTTATAATAATGACTCTAATATTTCAAAAGATAATAAATTTTTTTCTCCAGATAATTAATATTTATCACTACGTAAGTCAAATTATTTGGTTTTTATCTCTTTTTTGCTAACAGCTCGTTAAGAGTTATGAATTGATAAGAGAGAGGAGTTGGAGGGGCCGGAAAATAATATATAATCTATCTTTTCAAGATCTTTGTTATATATATACAAATAAATTAAACCAAAGGAAAAAGTGTTTTCTACGAATTGATAGTTTATCATATTAAATTAGCCCATTTAAAGGAAAATAAAAATATCTCCTTGCTCTAATAAATTGAATAGATAAATTACAATTAAAAAAATACTATATTATATTTTTAAATGTAAGTATTAGTCTATAGAAAAAATATTTTAACTAGGTAGAGCTTTGTTTGAAAAAGATGGAATTTTTTTACCAACAAAAAAATATTTTATTTAACAGTAGCGGTGGTAGGGTTGCCTTCTGCAGGCGGTGCCTCGGGATATGACTAAGGGTTGTCCAGTATTCTAATTTTAGAGTTAGGAGGAGCAGGGCCAATAGAACTTTCTGAGATCTGGAATACCATTTTACTATTATTTACACCCTAGAGAACCGTCATTTTAAATTTTATTAAAATCGAGTGAAAGGTAAATTTTAGGGGGGGGGGGGCGCCCCCTGGCGGGGCCAATAAAACTTTTTGAGGCCTGGAATACCATTTTTCAATTATTTACACCCTAAAGATTTGATTAATATATTTTTTGTAAAGCGAGTTTTTTGAAACTGATTTCCAATGCTTTCCTATGGGAGATTTGTGAACCCCTAAAATGGGGAGTTCCCTACCCCTATTCTTTTTAGTTCTAGATAAGCTAATCATATAATTAAATAAGAAACCAGATTGTATTTAATTAAGCTAACAATAAGACCCAGAGTTCGGTATAAGGCTTAACTAAGGGGTGAAATTAGGAACACAAGCCTGTTTTAATTATTTTTTTGGAAATTTTTAAATTTTCGTTAAAAAATTAATTAGCTTCAATTAATTATTTTAATTTTTGTTTTTGGAGTTAATTACTCGGGATGTTTTTATTTATTCTATTAGAGTTTCTCTTTCTGCAGAAATTGACTTCACACTTGTTAGTCTGATCTGATTAGCCGTTCGGGGTTAAAACTTTCAAATTAGAATTTATCGCAGCGCGGTAAAATGAAGTGATAGGAAAAAACTAAATGCTGAAATCTTTAGCTGAAAAACCATTCTCTCTAACCGTATATTCAACGTAATTATACCTCTTAAGACAGAGGAGTTATTCAAGCCGACTAAACTTTTTCGTGCATGCCTCCCGGCCACTATAGACACAAGCGTTGTAAGTCGTTGTCACGTCAAAAAAGTTTTGGATTACAACCATAGTAAGGTATGAATTTCACTCGCTATATTATTTCCTGAAGCAAACGCCAAGTTGCAAAAACGACTGCTAATTACAAAATAAATATAAAATAATGAATATATAAATAGAGTCTTATCTTTATATTAAATCATGCAATTATTAAACTATCTAAGTGTTAATTATTAACTTTAATTTATTTTTACTACTTTGTTTTTTTTTCCTTAACAAATATTTGTTGATGAATCATACTTTTGTTATGTAATTTGTTAATTTGTTTGTTAGGGAATGCTAGAAATTTTCTATAACCGACAGATATCCAGAAAATTTACAATACCTATCCCAATTTTTTTTTTTATTTTATATGTAGGCCCCTACACAAGTTTTGGTATCCAAATGATTTAAATAAATTCGTGCCTGACAAGTAAAGTACCGTAACCCAAACATGAAATTCCGATTTCAATGAAACTTTGTACAATTAAACAACTAATATAAATATGCATTAAACGAGAAAAAATTCGACCAATAAAATAACAGAACTTTTTAAAAAAATTAATTTTTGAATTTTTAAAACAGGTAGATTTTCAATTTCAAGTTGTCTTGAAAGGGGTTTTAGCTATTGTTGGGATGTTTGAAAATGTTTTAGCTGTTTGTTGAGTGAATTGATTGTTGGATTTTGAAACTTTTCAGCTTGATAATGTTATTGAAGGGGTATAGTCAGATAACAGAAATTAATGGGTTTGGTGTAGGCTATGGGTTAACGGGGGCGCTTGAAGAAGGAGAAGAAGGCACTCACGGGAGACCTAGTTTTATTTCAAAATTATATTATAAAAAAAAATAGATCTCTGTCTGTCCACTTTTGCAACAGTTTTTGAAAATTTTTAAACAAGATAGATTTTTAGCTACAAAATGTTTTGAATGGTCATTAATACTATTGTTGAGATGCTAGATAGAAACCTAATGCTAATATTAATTCTAACTATTCATTTTAGGCATAATTATCAATTGTATGAAATCACTTGAATTCAATATTGAATATGAGTCTAACTTGGAATTTGAAACACTTTTTTAATGATTTTCACTATTGTACTGATTTTCAGGAATAATTTTTAAAAAATTTTTAAAAAATAAACTGTTCATTCATTGGTCGAAATTTTTTCAAATTTATATATAGATTTATCATTTATTTAATTGTACCAAGTTTCAATGACATCGGAATTTCATGTTTGGGTTACTTTACTTGTGAGATCCGAACCCGCGCCTCTTGACTTTTAGATTGATGGTCAATAGGCCTTTGGTTATTTAGGTAATTAGTAAAAGAAAAGTTAATAGTAAAAATAAGTCTAAGCTAATATATTTTTTTATGCATCCTCATTACAAATTTATTATACATATATTATCTCCAATTATTTTATCGCTTTTTTATATAAATGAATGAAAAAAATCTCGATAATTTAGTATAGTTTATATTTTATCCTCAATAAATATATTTTGCATTGAATGAAATGTTATCTTTTTTTATTAAGAGCTTTGCGTGAGAATTTTAGGGAAATACTTTGATAAAATTTTATCAGTTTCGAAATTCCTGACCACACTTCCTTCAGAGAAACACGGAAATTCCACTGCATTTAGATTTAATTTTCAAGGGGTTGTTATCCAGAGCAAACATCTAAATTTATCCTCATTCCGAGAGGCAGCTTTACGTAATATTTTGGTTTGGATAACAAATAAAAAATATTTACTGGCATTAAAAAAAAGGGATTAAATATTTTGAGAATCTCTACAAAATAAGGTAGACTAATCACAAGATATGGAGATAAAATAAGTCGCGAATAAGAATTAGAATATGGTCTATATACAGTGTAGCCTATCTTTTCTTTTTTCTTTATATATATAATTCTTCTGTACGTGTGTATGTGACTGAACTCCTCCTAAACGACTGAACCGATTTTGATGAAATTTTTTGTGTATGTTTGTGAGAATCCCGACAGGTTTTGTTTCACAAATAACAATAAGTTAATGAGTAATTAACCGTTAAAATAAGAAAAAATCTGGTGTGACTGTCGCACACACACAACTTTCTCTTACCTTCGGTAATCGAAAGTTGTGTACTGTGCTTGTTACACCAGATTTTTTGTGTCACATCTATTTTAGTTCCCGGCAGTAAGGAATATTTGAATTCAGATGTAAAATTTATAAATATGGGAAAATATTTATTATTTTGTTACCATGGCAACCATTTCTCCTATCTTTCCTATGAAGCACAAGAGTAAAGTGTGCTTCAAACAATTTTGATGCAAAACGAGAATATACAGTTGAAAGAGCATCTAAAAAATAATTGATTTTTGAATTTTAATCAAAATCGTTAGAGCGAATTTTGAGAAAATCGAAAAAAACTGAAAAAGTACATCAGTAAAGTACTAGTACTCTTTGGCCGATTTTGATTAAAAGCTTATTTTCCCGGTCCCGGGAGGTGTTTAACTTAAATATAAAATTTCAACCTCATAGCTCAATTCCTTCATGCTTAAAAGTGAACACAGACACACACACCCACCCACCCACCCACCCACACACACAGACAGACCATGTCGCGAAACCACTTTTTTGGATTCAGGGGACCTCAAAACGTGAAGATCCATCAAAATCTCGACATCGAATTTTTGACATGAATACAATACTTTCTCTCTATATATATATACAATATACAGTCGTGGACAAAATTGAGTGGACAGGTATCAAAAATAACAAAAAGTTAATTTAATTTAACTAATAATGCCTTTATTCAAATCTGTATTGCATATTTAAATTAACAAAGTATAATTTGATAATATAAACAGAAAAATTAATTTTAATAAATAATAAATTATAATTTTTTATCATTATATCATAAAAACGTAATTTTGCACTTGGACAAAATTAAGTGGACACTGTAAAAATGCTGAAAAAATTGAGTTATTGAGAGTGAAAAATGTAAAGAAACATTGAGCTTTATCCAATAATCGTCTTCAATGTACGTTGAGCATTCATTTAAGTACAATCAATGTTAGAAAACAAACATGTCAAAAAAAAGAGAAGAAATCTCTTGTCAATTGCGAAATCTAATTGTTTCAGATTGCAAAAATAAATTAAGTTATCGTATACTAGCCGAAAAAATTTAATGTTTCAAAAGTGCAGTTCATAAAATGTATACAAAATATTTAGAATATAATACTGTCGAAAATGTACATGGTCGGGGACGGAAACATAACACAAGTGCATACGAAGATAGAATAATTTTGAGAGAATCTATGGAAAACCGTCACGAAACATTGTTGAACAACTAAAATTAAATATATCTTCAAGAACTGTGAGACGTAGATTAAATGATGAGGGTTTAAAAAATTGTGTAGCTATGCGCAAGCCACACATCAGTAAAGTGAATAAAAGGAAACGTTTAGATTTTGCAAAAAAATATGTAAATATGCCATTATCATTTTGGAAACGAGTAATATGGAGTGATGAAAGTAAATTTGAGCTGTTAAATAAAAAAAAAAGAACGCATGTGAGGAGGAAACCAAATGAAGCTCTAAAAAAGCAGTATGTTTTACCAACAATCAAAAATAAAAGAGGCTCAATAATGCCATGGGCTTGTTTTTCATGGATAAAGTTGGAAATTTAGTATCTATAAATGGAATCATGAATTCAGATAAATATATTGACATTTTAAATGAAAACTTAGAAGAATCTTTTCTAAAAAATGGATCTCGATGACGACTGGATGTTTCAACAAGACACTGATCCGAAGCATACAGCGAAGAAAACCAAACAAATTTTCCAGGATTGTAAGATTAAAGTTCTTGAATGGCCTCCACAAAGTCCGGACCTTAACCCAATCGAAAATTTGTGGAGTTTATTGGATCCATTAGAAAAAAGTCATAATAAAGAACAATTTTTCAATGAATTGCAACTACAATTTCAAAAAATCAATAAAAATTATTTTAAAAAATTTGTAGAAAGTGCCACGACGATTACAAGCAATAATAAAAGCAAAAGGCTGTAATACAAAATATTGATAACTCAATTTTTCAGCATTTTTACAGTGTCCACTTAATTTTGTCCAAGTGCAAAATTACGTTTTTATGATATAATGATAAAAAATTATAATTTATTATTTATTAAAATTAATTTTTCTGTTTATATTATCAAATTATACTTTGTTAATTTAAATGTGCAATAAAGTTTTGAATAAAGGCATTATTAGTTAAATTAAATCAACTTTTTGTTATTTTTGATACCTGTCCACTCAATTTTGTCCACGACTGTACATAGGTAAGAGAAAGTAAAACAAAAATTAGGAGAAATGGTTGCCATGGTAACAATATATAAATATTTACCCTGTTTACGATTTTTTTTATTTATTTACATTTTGAATTCTAAAATATCGGCGTCAATTTTTTGTTTGTGTACCGGGAGAGTCCCGAAAGGATATGATTCACAAAAAATCTTAAGTTCATGAATAATTAACCGTTAAAATAATCTCTATATATAAAAATGAAAAGGGAAGGCGAGCAAGGGGGTCCAGAAAGCGCAGCCCCCGGCTGCGGAGCCCCGCCGAGGGCGGGGCTTTGCCTAGTATTTTTTAATAAATTTGGAAAAAATATAAAATTTTTTTCAGAAATCCTATTTAATTACTCCAGCAATTCTTCCAAATTAGATTAACAAAATGTTATTACGGAAATATTTCATCCATCACACAGTCAACATCAGTACCGATACTTTTATTTTACTTTCTCTTACCTTTATATATACGTTAATATATAGAGAGAAAGTAGCCTATTGTATTCAGGTCAAAAATTCGATGTCGAAATTTTGATGGACATTCACGTTTTGAGGTCCCCTGAGTCCAAAAAAGTGGTTTTTGAGATTTAATCTTATAAATTACTATGAATTTGAAATTTTTTAAAATGAATTCTTTAACAAATAGGGCTAATGAGTTCAACAAAAAATTGATTTGATACAATTTTTATAATTAACTCAGAATCCATTGAGATTTTTTCAAATCATACCTTTCTTATTTTGAAAATTAAATATTTTTTAGGGAGAAAGTATTGAATTCATGTCAAAAATTCGATGTCGAGATTTTGATGAATATACACGTTTTGAGGTCCCCTGAATCCAAAAAAGTGGTTTCAGCGACATGTTCTGTCTGTGTGTCTGTGTACTAAATATCAGAGAACTAAGAACAAAAAGAGCTAGGAGGTTGAAATTTTATATTTAAGTTAGGTATCCCCACGAGACGTGACATGAAGATTTTGAACAAAATCGGCCAAAAAGTACTTTACAGATGTACTTTTTCGTTTTTCTCAAAATTCGCTCTAGAAAGCTGTTTCACAGAGCAACTAAATGCCTCTCTAATTTCCGAGCCAATTTGTTGATTTTGTGTTCCCATATTGAAGAAATTTGATTATAATTAATTGAGTGAAAATTGTGGATTTCTATAGAACATATACATAGGCATATATACATTTTTCCCATTTCATTTTTATATATAGGCTATATAGATACATCGATTCTGATGAATCGAATATTTTCATCATATACGATGAACACTAAAGATTCGGAATCAGTAATTAAAAAAAAATCGATTTTTTTGAGTAAATCGGCTCTCCTGAAAATTTACCGTAGCCCAGTGAAGATGGGGTACCTTTTCATGTGGACGGTCACATATATTTATGAGATGTTAGTTACTATGTGAATTATCAGATTATTTTTTGCAATGAATTTAAAGTTTTTAGGCAAGTATTTTTTATAATAAAAAAGGTCCCTAATAAAGAAGTATAACGCATTAACACTTGACTAGACACCCTCCCTATACGCTAATTAATTCTTAAGGATATTTTGCCCCAGGTGGTTTTGTTAAGCCTATTTATTTATATAATATATATAATACATGGACATTAACAAAAATTAATTTATTAATTATTCCCCGCTTCCGGTAACAGAGGAATCTTCGTAATTTTAATAGACTACTTCATAATCTTATAATAAATATAAAAAAATAAACTTTTTTTTTTAAGACAAGTGAGAAAGCTTAAAAGCGTTTTTAAGTTTAAATTTATGAAAAAATTTATTTTGCAAACACTATTAAAGATAAATTAATAAAATTATTCAATTGCCTATATCAGTAGCGTAAATAAAATTTGAAAATTTGAATTTAATCGAGGGTTGAGTTGCGACTTTTTCCCTACCCCCTGGATTTGATGGCATATAAATGAATTGATTTGTCGAAGAATTTCCCACCGCGCGCTCTCACGCGATAAAATGAAATGATAGGAAAAGAAATAAATGGTGGAACCTTTAGCTGAAGAATCATTCTTTCTAACCGTATATACAAAATAATTATACCTCTTAAGACAGAGGTTATTTGAGCCGATAACGAGCTTCTCTGTTTTTGTTCAAACTTTTTCGGGCATGCCTTCCTTCCGTCCTCGATACATACATTTTAAGACGTCACGTTAGAACTAATGAGTTCATAAGTTCAAATTTGATTAAAAAAAAAAAAAAAAATATTAAAAAAACCTAATTCGGTTTCACAGTTTTGGGAAATATGAAGCAAATATCTTCTAAGTCTACCGGTTTCCACTGAAATTTTTGTTATAAACCGACCGAATATTCGGTTTCGGCTAGTTTCGGCCAAAAAGTAGCCGAAGCCCGAGTCTGAAAAGATGGAATGAGACTCGCATTCCAAAAAATTTTCCGCTCGGTGGAAAAGGGGGCGAAAAATTTAGTCTCCCTAAAAAAAAAGGTAAAAATAATTTTCACGGGAGGGAAAAAAAAATTTTCGGAAAAAAATTTCAAAAAAAAAAAAAAGTTTTTTTTTTTTTTTTTTAAAAAAACATTCACACTTTTTTCTCATTCACACTCACACTCACACACACATTCATACAGTCTTTTCGGCAACTCAGGCCATATAAGACTTTTACGATATCCGTTATTAATAAATATACATATATGGGGTTCAGGCATTCTTATTTAAGCCATTTGGTATCCAATTGGCTTAAATAAAATCATCGGACTGCCTGGGGTCCGAACCCGCGACGTTTGGTATATGAGGTTAGCACGCTAACCTCTACGCCATGCCCCGAGGGCAAAAAAAAAAAAGTTAAAATGATACCGGTATGAATTTTGTATAGTATAGGAATCACAAGTTTCTGTTTCGATTACTGTTTCGGCCGAAACTATAATTGAGGCCGAAATTAGGTTTCTGTTGAAAATCTTGTTTGGTCGGACTATAATTTTTTTGTTGATACATTTGAGTTTTAATCATAAGTTTTAAATATTATTTAAGGCATTTGGATACCAAATGACTTAAATAAAAATGCCTGGACCCCCCAATTGATATATTAAACATACTGATTATCGTAAAAAGTCTTAAATGGCCTCAGTTGCCGAAAGACTGTGTGAATGTGTGTGTGAATGAGGAAAAGTGTGAATGTTTTAAAAAAAAAAAAAAAAGTTTTAAATAGTAAACATTTCTTAAGAATGTAAACCTACTACTATCCCTGGATAAGAATTTTTTGTTATTAATGTCAACAGTGCCGGATTACCCATTAGGCGGAGTAGGCGATGGGCCTATGGGCCCCACGCTTTTAGGGGCCCCACAACAGATTTTTTAAAACTTTTTTTCGGCATCTGAGGTTATTTAGACCCCGCTCTAAAATTGGTAGCCAATTCAATTGAAATTAATTTTTGCCGCGGATGCGACCCCTAAAAGTGGCAAGCATCGCAGGGGAGACAAAGATTTTTCCCAAAAACACTGAAAGGTATTTTTTTTTTTTTAAGTAAAAATATCTTGAAATAGATTTTTTAAGGAAAGTTAAAGAATAATAAATTTTCCGATAATTTTTAAGAGCATATAAATGAGTTCTCATGAACTTAAAATGACTCACTGCTCAGTGATATTTCAGGTTTCTTTCTATATTATCATTTGAAGGACATTGCCTAAATTAATTCATTATCTTGTCTTTCTTTGCTGGGTAGATTAAGTTCTCAATTTAAAAACTAAATAGAGTAGAAGGTAACAAAAGTGTGACAATTTTTTCCAGGGGATTGCGAGAGTGTTGACGGAGGTGACGAAACGAGTAGCGGGGGACCCGGACCTACACCCCCAGGCGCCGGAGGGGCTGGCAAAACCCGAAGAAGAAGAACTGCTTTTACAAGCGAACAATTACTAGAACTTGAGAGGGAGTTCCATGCAAAGAAGTATCTCAGTCTCACGGAGAGATCTCAAATCGCTTCAGCGCTCAAACTCAGCGAAGTTCAAGTAAGACCTTATTTAATTATAAAAATTATAAATAGGAAATAATGAAAATTTTTTCTGTTCATTAAACAGAGATATCGCTAATAAATTTATCTCTCAAGCTGGAATATGAAATTTTATAAAGATCCATTCAACGCAAGATAAAAAAAAAAAATTATTTTCCTATCAATAAATTAATTATTTGCTATTTTCTCAAAATTTAGGATAAGAAGGTTAAAGTCTCTGTCAAACCGACCCGTGGATGTTGTGACATTTAATAGAACCTATTCTATACTTTGTTTTATTAGTGAAATAAAAGCAAACTAGCCGCGCGGCCTGCTTTTGGCTAGTTTAGCATCAAGCCATCTTCCTTTGTAAAAATTCGATGTTGCCCATGTCGTCTACACAGCCGCTGGTCTTTTTACGTGACAACGTCTATTTCCTTATTTGAACGAATTTTTTTTAAATTATATTCGACTGTGGCAATTTTTTGATCCGCAGTTTAGCTTATGACCCGTTGCTCAGAGAGAAGACTAGCTTCTCGTGCCTAGAGTCCGGGGTTCGCTTCCCGTCCCAAGCGAGTAAAATTTATTTCATTTGAATTGGCCTGCAATCATTTGAAATAAATCCCCAATAGGGATGGGGTCTAAAAGGTCGTGTTTGAAGGGAGCCCAGAGTGTTATATATCATATAATATAATATTTTTGTATTTCAACTTATTTATTATTGAGAGAAAAGTTGAACAAAAATTGTAAATTATTTAATTTTTTAAACTAAAAATAAAGGGGAGTGGCTAGTAGCGTATCCAGGTGGGGGCGAAGGGAGGCGCTCACCCCCCCTCCCCCCGCCCGAGAGGCATCAAGCTTTTGGCGCCCCTCGCGCATCCGCTTTTTCAGAAAATCTCCGGCTTTTTTTTGAAATTTCATAATAAATTTATTTTATATCACAAATCCGGAGAAAATTTACAAAAAAAGCCCGAACGAGATTCGAATACCAAAAAAAAAAAAAAAAAAGGTCGAACGAAAAACGCCGCCCCAGTAGAGCTTCGCCCCCTCCGCCCTCAAAGGCTAGCGGCGTAGCTGGGGAGTGGCTTGGGAGCCCAGGCAATTCCATAAATTGATTTCAATCATTTCGATACCAAATGGTATACATAAATATGCTTGGATCACAATATATATCGTGGTTAATTGATGTTTACAAGTCTAAATGGCCTCCCGATAGACTTAAAAAAAAAATGCAACTTGGGTTCGAATATCCGAGTGCTTTTTAAATTTTAAATCGTAAAAAAAATCTGGTGTGACTGGCGCACAGCACACAACTTTCTCTTACCTTCGGTATTCGAAAGTTGTGTTCTGTGCTTGTCACACCAGATTTTTCGTGTCGACATATATTTAGTTCCAGACAGTACGGTACATTTGAATTCTGATGTAAAAATCTGGTGTGACTGGCGCACAGCACACAACTTTCTCTTACCTTCGGTAATCGAAAGTTGTGTTCTGTGCTTGTCACACCAGATTTTTGTGTCGACACATATTTAGTTCCCGACAGTAGGGAATATTTGAATTCAGATGTAAAATTTATAAGTATGGGAAAATATTTATATTTTGTTACCATGGCAACCATTTCTCCTATCTTCCCTATGAAATACAAGAGTAAAGTGGTCTTCAGAAGATTTCAATTGCAAAATGAGAATATACATTTTAAAGAGCATCTAAAAAATAATTGATTTTTGAATTTAAAAAAAAATCGTTGGAGCAAATTTTGAGAAAATTGAAAAAAACTGAAAAAGTATATCAGTAAAGTACTAGTACTCTTTGGCCGATTTTGATTAAAAGTTTATTTTTCCGGTCCCGGGGGGTGTTTAACTTAAATATAAAATTTCAACCTCGTAGCTCAATTCCTTCATGCTTAAAATTGAACACACACCCACCCACCCACCCACCCACCTACCCACAGACAGACCATGTCGCGAAAACCACTTTTTTGGATTCAGGGGACCTCAAAACGTAAAGATCCATCAAAATCTCGACATCGAATTTTTGACATGAATCCAATACTTTCTCTCTATATATATATTACATATATACATAGGTAAGAGAAAGTAAAATTTATAAGTATGGGAAAATATTTATATTTTGTTACCATGGCAACTATTTCTCCTATCTTTCCTATGAAATACAAGAGTAAAGTGGTCTTCAGAAGATTTCAATTGCAAAATGAGAATATACATTTGAAAGAGCATCTAAAAAATAATTGATTTTTGAATTAAAAAAAAAATCGTTGGAGCGAATTTAGAGAAAATCGAAAAAAACTGAAAAAGTGCATCAGTAAAGTACTAGTACTGTTAGCCGATTTTGTCCAAAAGCTTCGTGTCACGTCCCATGGGGGTGCCTAACTTAAATATAAAATTTCAACCTCCTAGCTCTTTTCGTTCTTGAGATATTTTGTTCACAGACACACAGACAGACACCATGTCACGAAAACTACTTTTTTGGATTGAGGGGACCTCAAAACGTGTATATCCGTCAAAATCTCGACATCGAATTTTTGACATGAATCCAATACTTTCTCTCTTTATATATTTCATATCTAGGGTAAGAGAAAATAATAATCAAAAATCCTATCTTACTATGGGCATTCGACCTAAAAGGAAGAATCAGAAATTAAATTAATTTTTTTTTTTTGCAAAAATTGTTCTTTAGATTGACGAATTCTTTAAATTAATTTAACTCTTGTTTCAAATACCAACTTTTATTTCGTTTTGTTAAAAAGCAATAAACGAAAACACCTTGAGATATTCCTAAATTTATGCTAATTTTATAAGCCATATCTCACACTTAAAAAGTTAAAAAAAGGATATAGCCTATTCTTTATCTCTATTAGATAAGTCAACCAACAATTATAAGCAACTAAAAGAAATTTTACATTTTTTAACTGTAATTAAAATAAAGTTTATTAGGAAAATGTCTAATTATTTAAAAGTAAAGAGAACACTCCTAAGAAATAAATACAAAGAGATAAGCCTAATAATTATTAAAAATAGAAAATTTAAGCCTACATCCAACAATCAGATATAGGCTATATTAAATATAGCTATCTCACAGCCCTCGGGGCATGGCGTAGAGGTTAGCGTGCTAACCTCGTATACCAAACGTCGCGGGTTCGGACCCCAGGCAGTCCGATGATTTTATTTAAGCCATTTGGATACCAAATGGCTTAAATAAGAATGCCTGGACCCACAATATATATATTAATTACAACGGTTATCGTCAAAAGTCTTATATGGCCTAAGTTGCCGAAAAGACTGTGTGAATGTGTGTGTGAATGTGAGTGTGAATGAGAAAAAAGTGTGAATGTTTTTTATCAAAGAAAGAAAATAGCTATCTCACAAGTTATAGGTCTAAACCGAATAGCCAACTTTACCGACCATTTACTTACGAATAAAAGGAGGGGCAATAATTAAAGTAATAATTAAAAGTAAATCGAATTTCAAAGTTATTATCGCAAAAAAATAAGAAAATTGAGATTGCGTTGAGTTCGCGTCACAAGTGTCTGATGTGTTCGATAGTGGAGTCTTGAGCCTAGTCAACCAAACCAATATTTTTAAAATAATTAAATCAACTGAAGGGGAATAGATACTTTTTTTTAAACATAAAATCATCGGACAACCTGGGGTCCGAACCCGCGACCTTTGGTATCAAAACCAGCACGCTAACCCCTACACTAAGCCCGAGTGCAGATACTTTTAAGACAACAATGCAGACGTCTTAGTATTTTAGTTGCCTATCCACGAGGCTCCACTCTCGAGCACATCAGGCACTTTTGTGGCCCCGGCTATATCAGAAAGTACCGGCTATACCAAATGAGTTTTTGAGCTTTTTTGAGATATTTGAAGGGGTCGGCTATAGTGCTAACCCACAGCTATGTACCCTGATATTGCCATTAGAGCAGTGGTTTTCAAACTTTATGTTACCTACCACGCCTCCCCCATTTATAAAATAATAAAAAAAACACAAAAATTTTTAATTCTAAAAAATATAAATTTATATAAAAATATTTTTACTTTCTCGTATAGAAAGTTATGTAATCGTAAAAAAATTCGACTTCGAGATTTTGATGTTTCTCCACGTTTTAGACCTCCCTGAGTCCAAAAAAACCATTTTTGGCATTATGTCTGTGTGTGTGTGTGTGTGAAACACGATTGCTTAAAAACCAAAGCAGCTGGATCGATGAAATTTGGTATATGCTCCTTACACTAAAATTGTAGATTTCTATCAACTTTTGGGTAAATACGTCACTTGAAAGTAGTACTTTACTTAAAAAGTTTTTTCAAAAATTTTGAAATTTTCAATTTTTTTGTTATATTATGATAAAATACTCTATTTTAAAAAGTTTTTATTCTTTGACATTTTTTTTCGAAAACTGAATAGTTTTTGAAATAATCACAGAAGAAATAAAAAATATTCGTTAATTTTGATAAAAAATCAAAACAAAATCATACAGGTGTCATTAAAAAAAGGGTATATATAAACAAATTCATTTGTTTCACAAATGAATTTGTTTATATATACCCTTTTTTTAATGACACCTGTATGATTTTGTTTTGATTTTTTATCAAAATTAACGAATATTTTTTATTTCTTCTGTGATTATTTCAAAAACTATTCAGTTTTCGAAAAAATGTCAAAGAATAAAAACTTTTTAAAATAGAGTATTTTATCATAATATAACAAAAGAATTGAAAATTTCAAAATTTTTGAAAAAAACTTTTTAAGTAAAGTACTACTTTCAAGTGACGTATTTACTCCAAAAGTTGATAGAAATCTACAATTTTAGTGTAAGGAGCATATACCAAATTTCATCGATCCAGCTGCTTTGGTTTTTAAGCAATCGTGTTTACACACACACCCAGACGTAATTCCAAAAGAATATACGAGAAAGTCTCGGGGAAGTCAATCCCCATATTTTTTATTTATTTTTATTTATATTAAAACTAGAAATCATTTAGAAAATTGGTCCTGGGGGCCAATATTCGCGCCTCCCCTTAGACTAGGGAGGCGCGCTTCACTTTTAGAAAACGCTGGTATAAGGGTATTTTATGGCTGGTGGAATTCGTATAATATCAGGAATGAAAGTTAGAAGAAAACGCAACCAGAATTTTTCTTTAAAAATATATTTTAACAGCTTACGTTTCTGCCTTGGTCAAAGCCATCCCGGATGATCACTAACGGCTCCGAGGATGGCTTTGACCAAAGCCGAAATGTCAGCTGTTAAAATATATTTTTAAAGAAAAATTCTGGCTTCTTTTTTTTTAACATTCATTCCTGAAGAAAAATATTTTTCTCAAATCTTATTTTCACGCCCTAGGGGGGAGGGGGGGGGGCTAACTTAAATATAAAATTTCAACCTCCTAACTCAATTCCTTCATGCTTTAAATTGAACCCAAACAGACATACAGACAGACCATGTCGGGAAAACCACTTTTTTGGATTCAGGCGACCTCAAAACGTGTATATCCATCAAAGTCTCGACATCGAATTTTTGACATGAATCCAATACTTTATATATATGTATATTAACTTATACATATAAGAGAAAGTAAAAATTCAAATCTGATTTGAGTTTAGTTCTATATACAAAAAGATGGGGTAACTCACCCCAGTAAAATTCTAAGTGGACTAATCATATCTTACTTTTCTACCTAATGAAAAAAAATCCCTACAAAATTCTGCAAGGGATTCGATGGGTTCCTAAGTTACCCAGTGTTATTATTATCTATTTATGAGAGTTTCGAAATTTTCAAAAATTAATTCCGCCCCAGTAATAAGAAATTTTAGAATGACATTAAAATGTTTCTATCCAACTATACTATTTGCTAAATACAGAATATAAATTTTAACTCAAAAGGAATGCATTTATTTTTTAGTAAAAGTATTAAAAAATATTAACATCTTTATGCATTATAGGGGATGGGGCATTAACCCCCTGGTTATTTAATGCCTTCCTACCTACACTCTCCCTCCCCCTCTTTCAACAGCTTATATTCTCCCTATATCCTTAGTGAAATACAAAATATTTAATTTCATATTCAAAAGAATCGTTTTTCTCATTCAAATTATTTGTTTCTATCATTTTTATTTTCAACGATAAAATGCATAATAATTACCTTTAATAAGACACTCAAGAGGGTGTGCTGGTTGACGGTGAGGTGAGGGTGGGTTACACTATATTAATTATTCACTTTGATTCACTTAAAACACAACTGAAAAAGACACGAGGTCGGCGCCTGCCTGCCGGCAACGCGCCCGACTCGACTGAACGAGAAATTCGTCTTTCTCTCTTTATAGGAATAAAAAGATGAAAATAACAATTCCCTTTTTATTAAAAAGAAAAAAAAACCTTTTACTCTAATCTAACTATATTTAGAACTGGAAAATAATGTCAACAAGTGATTTGGAATATTCCAAGGCCTTTCTTAAATAATCAACCCTTCACCCCCTAATCAAATTAATAATCAACCCTATTTTTTAAATGTTTTCTATTTATTTGGCTTCGATTTAGCTAAAAAAAAATTGAAAAAACATTTTTTTCAATTTTTCAACCCCTAATCCAATCTTTTTTTTTTTTTTTTTTTTTAAACACTCACACTTTTTTCCCATTCATACTCACATTCACACACACTTTCACTCAGTCTTAAGCCATATAAGAATTTTTAAGAAAACCGTTATTGAGAATATATATATGTTGGGGGCAGGCATTCTTATTTAAGCCATTTGAAATCAAATCCTAATAAATAAAATAATTAACAATGCTATCGCCTTCGGCGAGCTTCGCGTCTAGTCAGAAAAAAATTAAAACCCTGAAAAACTTCCCTGGATCCGCCTTTGGGTTTTACACATAGTATAATTTTCTAGAATGAGTCTTTAGGCTAGTGGTTTCCAAACTTTATGTTACAACGCCTCCCTTAAAAATATTTAATCGTATGACGCCCCCTCCCCCAACCATTTAATAAAATAATACAAAAACAAAAATTTTTAATACTAAAGAATATATTATTTATTTATAAATATTTTTTTATTTATTCATATTTATTATTTTAATTAAAAACTCGATGAGCCGCAGTGGCACCGTCTCTACTGATAGTGCCACTGCGGCTTATCGAGTCCGTCCCAGAATCTTCTAAAATCTATTATTTTATTTATAAAACTAGCAATCATTTGGAAAATTGATCTTGGTGGCCAATATTAGCGCCTCCCCTTAGACTAGTCCGCGCCTCCCTAGGGTGTCGCGCCTCACAATTTGGAAAACGCTGCATTAGAGTGCTCTGACAGTAGCAAACAAATTTCCTTTTAAAATTGAAATATATCAGATCTATATATTTGCACTCGGGCTTGGTATAGTTGGTAGCGGATCTACCTTGTATACCAAGGGTCGCGGGTTCAAAGTCTTATATGGCCTAAGTTGCCGAAAATACTGTGTGCATGTGTGCATGTGTGTGAGTGTGAATGGGGAAAAAAAAAACTATATATTTGTGGGTTAGCACTATCTATGCTCGACCCATTCATTCATCTGAGATTATGTTCGCATAATAAATTTAATATATTATTTTTTTTTCACAAAGTGTAGCTCTACAATTTAAGGTCAAATTAGTTAAACCAAAATATTAATAGTAGAAAAGAAGCTTCTATATTTCCGACAATGGTATAAGGAAACTACAAAATTATTTTTTCTAAATGAGTTGAGATGAAACTCAAATAATAATCCATTCAGGCAGGATTCAGTCAAGGATTTGCGCAGCTTAAAGGCCTTCACTTTAATGTAATTTAAATTTATTTTTTGATTTTTTTCCTTTATCCTTGTCTAAAATATTTTTCTACAATAATTCTCTCGTAAAGCTCACACATAAATCTACTTGTTAAACAAAAAATAATTCAGAGAATTTGATAAAAAGTAAATTAAGATTAAGTTATTCATAATTACCAAGTTTATTTTTGTTTTAGACTAACTATAATAAAGGATATGAATAATCTTCTGTGAAATGAAATCATTTAAATAGTAATATTTATCAATTAAATTTTGTAGTAAATAAACAACTTTGATAGTTTTTTTTTTTTATTTAAAATAGAAATTTATTATTTATTATCATAGATAGTTTTTATCAAATATACGCTCAAAGGGTTTAACCCTCAACCCCTGCAATTGTGATATTGAAAGAGGTGTGGATATTTGTGTTAGCGATAGAATATATATGCAAATGTGAGAGTTTGACAAAATTTAATTTTTTACTTTCCTTACCCTATATATTAAATATATAGAGAGAAAGTATTGCGATCATGTCAAAAATGCAATGTCGTTTTGAACAAAATCAGACAAAAAGTACTAATACTTTACTGATTCAATTTTTTGCGAATTTCTCGAAATTCGCTCCAACGATTTTGATTAAAATTCATAAATCAACTATTTTTACTTTCTCTTACCTCTATATTTATGTTAATATATATAGAGAGAGAAAGTATTGGATTCATGTCAAAATTTGGAAGTCGAGATTTTGATGGATATACACGTTTTGAGGTCCCCTGAATTCAAAAAGTGGTTTGCGCGACATGGTCTGTCTGCGTGTGTGTGTGTGTGTGTGTGTGTGTGTGTGTCTGTCTGTCTGGGTTCAATTTAAAGCATGAAGGAATTGAGCTAGGAGGTTGAAATTTTATATTTAAGTTAGTCACCCCCGGGAGCGTGAAAATAAGCTTTTAATCAAAATCGGCCAAAGAGTACAAGTACTTTACTGATGTACTTTTTCACTTTTTTTTCGATTTTCTCTAAATTCGCTCCAACGATTTTTTTTTTTAAATTCAAAAATCAATTATTTTTTAGATGCTCTTTCAAATGTATATTCTCATTTCGCCATTGAAAACTTCTGAAGACCACTTTACTCTTGTATTTCATAGGAAAGATAGGAAAAATAGTTGCCATGGTAACAAAATATAAATATTCCCATACTTATAAATTTTACATCTTGAATTCTAATATATCGACGGAAACTAAATATATGTCGACACAAAAAATCTGGTGTGACAAGCACAGTATACAACTTTCGATTACCGAAGGTAAGAGAAAGTTGTGTGCTGTGCGACAGTCACAACAGATTTTTTTATGCTCATTAAATATATCAGTGAAATTTTCCGTGAAAATTGTTTGAAGTACCTGTACATTTTACTGATATGGAAGCATTCGTAGGTAGTGACAAAATTAATAACAAAATGCATCATCTATGCTGTAATTAAATGCTTTTATTTAACTTACTCTTTCAAGGTCACCAACTTTTATGGCTTTGTTAAGGACACTTCCCGATGAGCTAGAGGTGTGAAATTTGATATTTAAGAGTCATTTTTGATGACGCAAATTGTGAGTTTGGTTTTACCAAAATGGACCAAACTAATGTGGTACTTTATTTGAAACCCTTCGTGAATTAATGTAATTTCAAAAGACTTCCCGATGGGCTAGAGGTGTGAAATGTAATACTTAAGAGTCATTTTTGATGACGCCACTATATGGTGGTTTTGATCAAAATAGACCAAACTAATGTGGTACTTTATTTGAAACCCTTCGCGAATTAATGTAATTTCAAGACTTCCCGATGGGCTAGAGGTGTGAAATGTAATACTTAAGAGTCATTTTTGATGACGCCACTATTTGGTGGTTTTGATCAAAATAGACCAAACTAATGTGGTACTTTATTTGAAACCCTTCGCGAATTAATGTAATTTCAAGACTTCCCGATGGGCTAGAGGTGTGAAATGTAATACTTAAGAGTCATTTTTGATGACGCCACTATTTGGTGGTTTTGATCAAAATAGACCAAACTAATGTGGTACTTTATTTGAAACCCTTCGCGAATTAATGTAATTTCAAAAGACTTCCCGATGGGCTAGAGGTGTGAAATGTAATACTTAAGGATCATTTTTTATGATAAATAATTTTTTAATTGGGTCAAAATAGGTCAAACTAATGTGGTACTTTATTTGAAGCCTCACGCAAATAAGGCCCTATTAACTATAGTTTTGAATTTTGATATTTACGAGTCATTTTTTTATGATAATGAATAATTTTTCAATTGAACCAAATCAATACAGGCCAAACTAATGTGGTACTTTATTTGAAGCCTCACGCAATAAGGCCCTATTAACTATAGTTTTGAATTTTGATATTTACGAGTCATTTTTTATGATAATGAATAATTTTTCAATTGAACCAAATCAATACAGGCCAAACTAATGTGGTACTTTATCATATTGATGATTTTTGATAAGACTAAAAGACTAAAAAGCTTAAAATAAAAATAAAATAAAAAAAAAGATTTTTAAAAAAATGCTTTTATTTAAATTGAACTAAAAAGAGAGAAATAAAGAAAGAAATAATTTAATTGTTCTTGTTAAAATTTTTTAATATTTATGACTTAAAATAAAAGCGTGGGGCGCGAGCCTCGGAATCACTTCGAAGCGCCCCACGCTTTTATTTTAAGTCAAATATTAAAAATTTTAACAAGAACAATTAAATTATATCTTTCTTATTTCTCTCTTTTTAGTTCAATTTAAATAAAAGCATTTTTTAAAAATCTTTTTTTTATTTTATTTTTAGTAGTGTAATTAATGTGTGATAAATGCAATCTAAGTTCTCTTTTAAGAAGTCAAATGTATAAAAAATTTTAGTCATTGAAAGAGTAACGACGTAACAAATCCATTTTAATAAAAAAAAAAATGAATGCTTGATTTGTTCGTGCATTTGCGGTTTCAGTGGAGTGTAGATCCGGCCGTTTATTTTCCAATCTCAATTTCGAATCCGGGACTCGAACGTGGATTGCGGTGCTTTAGCATATACAGTAGCCGAATAGAGCAAAAAAAATAAAAATAAAATAAAACCGCAATCCCAGAGGCTCATCTCGTGTCTAATATTCCCGTTCAAGCAAGGCTAATCAAAAGCAGACACCTGTACAAAAAGACGTTGAGCCCGTATCCTCACCAATTCTCGTGTTCGCTGGGGAATATCAATTAGGCCAACCATTTTGCGGAAATTGTCATCAGAAACCCACCTTATTAGAATAATATGCTAATTATTCTATCCACCTGGGCATAAAACAGAACAATTCTATTTTATAAACAAGATAATCCAATATTTTTTCATATGAGTCGTTCAGAATTTATTTTTTTTACTTTCTCTTACCTATGTATATATGTAATATATATATATAGAGAAAGTATTGGATTCATGTCAAAAATTCGATGTCGAGATTTTGATGGATCTTCACGTTTTGAGGTCCCCTGAATCCAAAAAAAGTGGTTTTTCGCGACATGGTCTGTCTGTGGGTGTGTGGGTGTGTGGGTGTGTGTTCAATTTTAAGCATGAAGGAATTGAGCTATGAGGTTGAAATTTTATATTTAAGTTAGTCACCCCCGGGACCGGAAAAATAAGCTTTTAATCAAAATCGGCCAAAGAGTACTAGTACTTTACTGATGTACTTTTTCAGTTTTTTTCGATTTTCTCAAAATTAGCTCTAACGATTTTGATTAAAATTCAAAAATCAATTATTTTTTAGATGCTCTTTCAAATGTATATTCTCGTTTTGCCCTCAAAATTGTTTGAAGCACACTTTACTCTTGTGCTTCATAGGAAAGAAAGGAGAAATGGTTGCCATGGTAACAAAATATAAATATTTTCCCATACTTATAAATTTTACATCTGAATTCAAATATTCCCTACTGCCGGGAACTAAATACATGTCGACACAAAAAATCTGGTGTGACAAGCACAGTGCACAACTTTCGATTACCGAAGGTAAGAGAAAGTTGTGTGCTGTGCGCCAGTCACACCAGATTTTTTTTTTAATTTTAATGTCAAAATACACTTAAGCTGGGAAGGGGTATCTCACAAATCACAAGTGTAATCAACGACTTATCACAACGAATATATTAAAAAACAATGTAACGAAAGACCTAAGAAAAAAGATGATACTAATCTCTTAATATTAACTTGCCTCGCTAATTCGTTATAAAAAAATAAATTAAAGAGTTATTATCCTATATCACTACTATACTAGGGTATAATATTAGACGATACGTTTTTAATCCCTCAAAAAATAACATTAGGCCAATATAAACTGTGATTTGAAAATTAAAGCTTTCACATTGAATCTTGAAGAAGGCCACAAAACGTTGTATCTTGTACAAAGAAACTAAACTACATGTATACAGTTTATCCGAATATTTTTATTTATAATACTCTCAATTAAAAAAGACATTTCGATTGTGAACGTGATTTTATGAACGAGTAGGGAAGAATCTCACGCCCAAATTAACGTCATGGGAAGGTGCTTTAAGCCAAGGGCGGATACAAGGGGGGGGAGCCCCTGAGATTTGAAAAAAATACTTAAAAAAAAAAGTTATTTTTAATGTAAAATTTTAAAAATTAATACTTAAAAATTTGTTTTGCATTTATATTCTGGCAAACAAATACAGAATGCGCCTTTAAATTTCCGAAATTAAGAAAAAATAGTGTGCTGTGCGACCAGTCACACCAGATTACCCCCCCCCCCCCCGAGAAACACCTCTGGATCCGCCCTTGCTTTAAGCCCGGAGATTGGGATTGTGGTGAATCACGAATTTCGACCTTGGATGATTTATGAAAAGCCGATTTGATACGAAGATAAGAAGAACGAAAGTTTCGACACTCGAAATCGGGTGTAACATAATAAGTAACCAACCCTGGTTTTTGAAAGAATTCGCCAGTTAATGAGGAAAAGATTGGATTCTTACAACCTAGCTGGAGGAAGTCATTTTCAACAATCTTGTAGATTAAGAAATTTTACAAGTAAATTTTATTGTCGAAAATTTTGTTCGTTTTGTATTATCGAAACAAAGCGGGGTTAAAAAATCATCGAAGGGAAAAATATTAATTTTTTAACTAGGTAGAGCCTTGTTTCTGCTTAAGATTGGGCAAAATTGCACCCCTGTTGTAGGCTTAAAATTTTATCAATCTTCGGAAGAGTTGATTGTCATTTCTCAAATATTTCGCTACAGAATATATATACAAACTCGATTTTTTAACAAATTAGATTTGGGGCAAAACAAAAAGAATATCTAATCAAAAAGAATAATCTAAAAAATTTAGTATCTGTTTTTGATTATTTAGAATTTATTAAATATTTACTGAACAAAAATAATTACGAATAAAAATAATAAGTAAAATATTAGAATTTTACTTTTAATTATTAGGAAAATGCGTAGCTTTTTCTCCTGTTAGAGCAGCGTTTCCCAACCTTTTGAAGTCTACGGCACCCTAAAGGTGCGTTGGGAATAATATTACCCACTAGCGGCACCCTTCCTTTTTTTTTCCCTATCAAATCGAAATTTTTTTCCACCCTGGGGCAAATTTTTTTCCCCTTGCGTGACATTCATTTGACCTTTTTTTTTTGGCAAAGCTTAATTTTTTCCTATCTACGGAAAATTTTGCCGCTTCCATTTTAAACATTTGACCTTTTTTTTAGCAAAACTTTATTTTTTCGCCTCTTTATTTTATTTTTTTTAATCTAAATATCTCGCGGCACCCCTTAGGCATTCTCGCGGCACCCTTGAGTGCCGGGGCACACCTGTTGGGAACCACTGTGTTAGAGCGTTTAAATTGTTGTTAGAGAATTCGTTAACAGAAAAATAAATTAAAATATCACTGAGAACTATGACTAAAGAATTCTTATTCTCTTATAATAAACAAACACAATATACAAAAAAAAAAAATAATTGACTCAATATAGAAAACAAAGAAGCTATAGTAGTCTATAATCACATTTTTTCAAAAATTTATTTAAGGTCTTTTTCGGCATTGGAGGCCATTTAGACCCCGTCCCTTTTATTTAATTTAATTGGTAGCCAATTCAAATGTAACAAATTTTTGTCGCTTGATGGCGAACCCCGGACCTCCAGCTCAAAAAGTTGATTTTTTGAATAATCCAACTTTGAGAGAAAGTATAAAAAATAATCTCGGTCATTAGTGTTGAATAAAGTTACTGTAAAGTTACTTAACATTTTTTTCTTCTTATGAAAGAACTTACGAAAATAAAGTAAAAAAAAAAAAAAAAATTATTTAATTTTAAAAGTGAAAACAAAAAGTGTTAATGGAAATAAGCCAGATGGCTTCCCCCTCCAATTTGGCGCCAACTTTGCGGTTTGACGTTAATCATCTGGCGTTAAATTACGACCATTCAGGTAGAAAATAAGAATGACAACAAATCGATCTCAAATTGATTTTTATTTAGGATCAATTTACCATCAAGATTTAGAAGAAAAATACAAGTGTCAAGAATGACACAAGACTTTCCCTATAACACGGGGGAGAAAATTGCTTCAGCGGAAATTTTAAAACCCGTAAAATTAAAATTACTATTAATTTTAGATTTAATAATTAATTTATAATTCCTACAAAATAAATAATAAAAATGTTTACGGGGCTTGGAGTAGTAGGTAGCGTGCCTACCTCCTATACCAAACGTCGCGGGTTCGGACCCCAGGCAGTCCGATGATTTTATTTAAGGCATTTGGATACCAAATGACTTAAATAAAAATGCCTGGACCCCGAATTGATATATTAAACATACTGAGTATCGTTAAAAGCCTTAAATGGCCTCAGTTGCCGAAAAGACTGTGTGAATGTGAGTGTGAATGAGAAAAAAGTGAGAATGTTTAAAGAAAAAAAATAAATAAATAAAAATAACAAACTATACATAAAATATAGAAGGTCGTTAAGACAATAGGCCTGGCCTACACATCTTATGCCAGTGATTCTCAACTTTTTTTTTTGTCGCGGCACACTTTTAACGATTTCAAAATTTGGCGACACACAAAGAAAAAGATAAGTTTAAAAGTTGTTTACTTAAAATACTATGTAAAATAGTTTATGATAATAATTTTGTATTTAAAATAAAATAATATGTATTACAAAAACAACAGTGCGTTTATCAAGGGATTAATTACAAGTTAATATTAATACATTACTAAAATTTGGCGGCACACAAAAGTCCCGCGGCACAGGGGTTGATAATCAATGATCAGTAGCGTAACGTTTTTTAGCTGTCCCCCCCCCCCCACCCGCAAACCTTTATTTCGGGCCCCATTATAAGACCATACAAAACATATTTTTAAAATACCGTATATCCCTGAACCCTGAGGGCCCGGGCCCTCTCAAAGAGAAATTTTCATTATTTTTTTCGGTTTTTATCGGAGCCCTGAGGGCCCCGGGCCCTCTCAAAGAGAAATTTTCATTATTTTTTTCGGTTTTTATCGGAGCCCTGAGGGCCCCGGGCCCTCTCAAAGAGAAATTTTCATTATTTTTTTTTTTATCTAAATTTTTCCGTTTTTATCGGAGCTACAGTTTTTTAGCCCGGCCCGGCCCGAGGGCCCCCGCATCGCGGGGTCTGCGGGGGCGTACGTTGCGCCACTGTCAATGACTTGTACTATTGAACGAGCAATGTAAGTTTGTTTATTTGGAAGCACATCAGTTCTGCAAAACGGCTCTAACGATTTTTTTCAAATTTTAAATATATATTATTATTATATTTCCGGTACTAATATGAAATTGGGCTAGGTCTCCCCTTTGGGAAAATTCGAGTACAAGTATTTTATTGATGTACTTTTTTATTTTTTTCCAATTTTTTCAATAGTTCCCTTTGAAGATTTCTTTGGAATTTCAAATATATAGGCCCACTATTTCCGAAAATCAAAACAAATTGCGTTAGGACTCATCTTTGGGAAACTTCAAGTACTAGTACTTTACTGATGTATATTTTTTAGCTTTTTCAATTTTCTTTAATTCACCTGAATGATTTCTTTCAAATTTTAATTTTGATTAAGGCCTACTATTTTCGGTATATAAAACAAATTACGTTTAATCTCGTCTTTTGGAAACTCGAGTAGGCCTACTAAATTAAACTTTGCTAATGTACTTTTTTAGTTTTTTCCAATTAGGCCTATAAAAAAAAAAAATAAATAAAAATAAAAACACTGAGCTCCAGCGCATACCATCCCGAAACTAAATAATACCTATTAATTTATTAATAAATTCAGAAAAAAATAATCTGCCCATTGTACAGTCAAGGCCACAAGTGCTCGAGAGTGAAACGTTGTCTTAGGCAACCAAAATGTTTAGCCGTCGGAAGTGTTGTCTTTAAAGTCGAAATTTATCTGAATTTTTAAAAAAAAAAAATAATTATTTATTTAAAAAAAATTTGTTTGGTTGACTAAGCTCTAACTGAGTTGATTAATAATATTATTCAAAATAAATAATTTTGAACAACTTATGTTTTATTGATTTGGCCTATATATATTTTTTTTTTTAATTAAAATTTTTTTATATACGTAATTATTTAACTTTTTGGATTACTGTTTCCGGTTTTGTGACGAATTCTTTTAAGCTATCAGGTGTTTGAAGAATAAAAATATTCGAATTAAGATTTTAATAGATAAAAGATATTCGGATTACATTATATAAAGTTTATTATAACCATTTCCGCTTCATATCTAGAAATATTTTTATCTAGTGGAGGAAGTCTTGTGGCAGTCAGGATTTTTTAAATACTCTTTTAGAATTTTAAGTAAAATATTTTTATATCAAATAAAAGATAAGAAAGGAAGAAGATTTGATTCAATGGCCATTCACAAAAACTGTGAACTTATTAATAGTTAGATGAATAAATTAAATAATGCCATAGAATAGCTCTGGCTGATGCTCAAAAAATTTCACTAAAAATATATTAGTAGTATCTTCCCTCTAGCTTTTTCTACCCTTTGCCAAAATCTACCCTAAATATATAGTTTTGAAACTAATTTTGTTGAATTAATAAATTTATTTTACTGATAAATCGAGTGACGCTGACATGGTTCAACCCCGGGTTGGTTGGAGATCCCGGGGTCAGTAATTCCTTGAAAGATATTTAAAAAAAAGCATGCCCTGCTAATCGACGCAGTTAATGAATATTAATATCTGATTCAAATGGATATGTCATAAAAACACTTTATAATTTTTGTATAGTAATAACAAATATGTTATGAAAGACTTGCACTCGCACCGCAAAATTTTGATAAAAATTAACGATAAAAAAAAAAGAATGATAAGATTTGTATTACAAAAAAATTATTTTAATTTTTATCATAATTTCATTAATAGTTGTGGTAAATATTCACTAAACAGACCAAAAGCCCAGGAGGAGGGAGGGGGCTAAAATCCCCGTGGAAGCTAATAAAATGACATCAATAAAAGATTATCGTTTTTACATAAATGTACCAAAATATCTCTGAAGTTGAAAAAGATCAATTAGACTTAATTTCTCAACATAACACAGAGGAATCATCAAATGAAAGAACCCATAAACCAAAAAAACAGAAATAGGTAGACAAAATCGAATTCACTATTATTAGCTTGGAATGATATAAAATTATTAATACAAATAAAGCTAGTCGATTCTTATTATAAAATCGCAGTATAATATCTTTCTATATAAATCTCAAAAGGGGTCGTCCACATATTACGTAACGCCTTTTTTGACGATTTTCTAGTCCCCCTTCCTGTCACAGTTAGTCACATACAAACAAATCCCCCCTACAAATATTATGTCACAGCATAGAACTACTCTCCCCCCTGAATAAAATTTCTTATACAAAATCCATATCATTTTATCTTTTGTTTTTTTCCCTCGTGACTCAAATAATCACTCCATTTTTACTTTCTCGTATAGAGAAAGTATGTAATCGTAAAAAAATTCGACTTCGAGATTTTGATGTTTCTCCACGTTTTAGACCTCCCTAGTCCAAAAAACCATTTTTCATTACTGTGTGTGTGTGTGTGTGTGTGTGTGTGTGTGAATTTGTGCAACAAATGAATTTATTTATATTTACCCTTATTTTAATGACCTGCATGATTTTGTTTTGATTTTTTATCAAAATTAACGAAAATTTTCTATTTCTTCTTAATTATTTCAAAAACTATTCAGTTTTCGTAAAAATGTCAAAGAATAAAAACTTTTAAAATAGAGTATTTTATCATAATATAACAAAAAAATTCAAAATTTCAAAATTTTTTGAAAAAACTTTTTAAGTAAAGTACTACTTCCAAGTGACGTATTTACTCCAAAAGTTGATAAAAATCTACAAATTTAGTGAAGGACATATACCAAATTTCATCATCTAGCTGCTTTGGTTTTTAAGCAATCGTGTTCACACACACACCCAACGTAATTCCAAAAATATACGAGAAAGTCTCGGGAAGTCAATCCCCATATTTTTCTGTTGTGAAAATCAATCGACTTTTTTTTTTTTTAATAATTTTATAAATTCAACTTTGAATTGTTGCCCAAGGGGCTTGGGTAGTTGGTAGCGTGCCTACCTTCTATACCGAACGTCTCGGGTTCGGACCCCCAGGCAGTCCGATAATTTTATTTAAGGCATTTGGATACCAAATGACTTAAATAAAAATGTCTGGACCCCCCAATTGATATATTAAACATACTGATTATCGTAAAAAGTCTTAAATGGCCTCAGTTGCCGAAAAGACTGTGTGAATGTGTGTGTGAATGTGAGTGTGAATGAGAAAAAAGTGTGAATGTTTAAAAAAAAAAAAAAAACTGAATTGTTATGTCACACTTAGAGAAACCCCCGGGTAACGTTTTTTCCAGACCCCTCCCCCCCCCCCCCCCTAATGCGTTACGTAATATGTGGACGACCCCAAAGATTTAAGATCAAAACATGTAAATGTGCTTGGAATGATATAAAATTACAAATAAAGAATTATATATATCATGTGTTGCTCCATGAAGTAATTATGAAAAACATATAAAAATGTATTTATTAATTTAAATAAGCGAAAAAGGTAGGTAGGTACAGGCGGGAGTTGCACCAGGTTTGTACTTAACCCGCGTAAAAATGATCGAATGATCTACACGCCTGCACAAGGGATGCACACAGTAAAACGAAATAAGTGACCCTGTATGCCCCTAAAAGTTGACTATGCAGACTAGCTGCGGGCGTGTGGATCCCTATATTTTTCGAGACAAATTTTTACTTGGGAACATGCCCTACTGAACGCTTGGTTTGAGCGGCGTTTCTCTAGTAGACTGAAATTTAGAGATCTATCAAATTTAAATAAGCGAATGCGGTACTGTGTAGCCCAGTAGTAGGGCATGTTGAGTACAAATCGACAGATTCGTGGAGCGACTCTCGGCGACTTTTTTCGTTTATTCAAATTAATAAATACTTGGATATAAAATCATTTTTTTAAATTAAATAGAAAATCTGGTGTGACTGGCCACACAGCTCACAACTTTCTCTTACATTCGCTAATTCAAAGTTGAGTTCTGTGCTTGTCATATCAGATTTTTTTGTCTCGACATATATCGTTTCCGGCAGTACGGGTCATTAAAATTCAAGATGTAAAATTTATAAACATAGAAAAATATTTATATTTTTTTTCCATAGCACCCATCTTTCCCATTAAGTTTGTGCTTTAAACAATATTAAGGACAATGTGAGAAGATACAAGAGCACCTAAAAGATAATTGATCTATGAATGAAAATCTTTAAAGCAAATTTTGAGAAAATCAAAAAAACTAAAAAAGTACATCAGTAAAGTACTGGCATTTTATTAAAAAGTTTATTTATATCACAGACAGACCATTTTGCCGGATTTTTTTTGACTCAAAACATGTGTTTCCTTCGATATATCGACATCGAATTTTTAAATGCAATACTTAAAATATTAGACAAGAGAAAGTAAAATCACCATATACCATATTATCTCTCTATATAAATCTCAAAAAATAAAATTGTTAAGATTAAAATGTATAAATGTGTTTGGAATGATATAAAATCATTTCTTTTACTAATTAACTCTTTGAAATTATCAAAGATCGGGCATATATTAAATTTAAAAATAAATTAGAATTGTATGTGAAGGGTTACTCACCAAATAGAGGGTTTTCGGAGTTGAGGCCGACCAGCGCTCGGACCACGTCTGACATGGGCGCCTCACTCAGGCTTACTAAACGGTAGTACAGGAGAGGCAGGTATGCAGTCTGGGCTCAAAACCTGTGTCAACAAGTTTCAAACCATTTAGAAAACTATATCTATATATATTCGTCTGTGTGAGGAATGTGTGTGTGTGCGTGTAAGCTCAAAGAGATTATTGTAATAATACCCATTTGAAGCAAAGCAAGTACTTTTTTAATAATCCAATAAGAGAATTAATAGAGATGAAAATAATTTCAATTTATTTCTAATTTCTTTATGAATACCTAAGAAAAATAAATAGGTAACAAAGTTGTGAAATTTGCAAATTTTTGTTGGAAAATCAAACTATAATATAAAGCGTTAGGCACTGACTTCCGTTATGTTTCTGTTTACCCTTCTCTCTCTGGCTGATTGGCCAGAGACAGAGGAAAGTTGAATCAGGGAGGGAAATTTAAAATTTCAAGCCAGAGAGGGAAATTTAAAACTTTAAAATTTTGCAAATGCTCGCAGAAGGCGATTTATTAATATTTGATAGAAATAAAACAGCTATAATTTATTAGGCCCAATTTATTTAAAAAATTTTACATGTACTAAGTTTCGATATTTTTATTCAAGGGCTTCATATCTAGTCAACTAGCAAACTTATCCGACCGCTAGCAAATCTTCGATATATTAAACAAGAACACGCTTAACCTTCCAGATTTAAAAAAATTGAGTTTTTTCATATATAATTAGCTATGCGATGTATAAGGAAAGTTTTGTGAAGTTAGAAACTTAAAAAAAGACAAAATTTTTTAAAATTATTAAAAATTAATTAAAATGAATATTAAAAATTAAAATAATTAATTAAAGATAAGTAATTTCTTAACAAAAATTTAAAAATTTCCCAAAAAAATAAACCTAACCAAGACTTGTCTTCCTAATTTCACCTAAGGGGTTAAGCCTTATACCGAACTTTGATTCGTTGCTAGTTAACTACGATCTGGGATCTTATTTAATTATTAGCTTAACTAGATATGAAATTACTCGGAAGTCATAGTCAACTAGCTTATCCAAGGGATAGCTAGTTAATTAGATGTGAAGCAACCGGCCCACTATGATTCAAGTTTTGTTTTAATAATATCAATATAATTTCATATTTTGGTGTAGAAAAAATTCCGAGAGATGTAAAATGAATAATTTTTCAAATAAAGATGGAGAAGGAACTCCCATATTATAAGATTTAGCGAAAAAGAAGTGACCCTTTTGACCCCTGATCTTTCTCTCCTCTAGTGAGGGTTTTGAATTGGAAATCGAGTCCGTTGGGTCGTGTATTCATGTCGACTCGATTTGCTTGCTGTTGTGAAATGTGAATGAGGGGGATGGGAGTATTTTTCTTTGCGAAAATCCAGGGTCAGGAGCCATTTCACGGCAATCGATCCAAGTCCCCTTTCTGCCCTTATTCTGAGACCCTTCTCCTTCCAAAAAAAAAATAAAAAAAAAAAAAAAAAACACTTGCTCGCCGATTCATCTAATGACCAGAATCCCGTATTGACGCTAACCGCAAGAACCAACCGACGAGATTGATAGACGCGATTAAATTTCTTCTCTTTTTTTTTTTTGTTTCTTTCGATCTAATAGTAGTATGATTTATTTCAATCTAAGGCTTAAAAAATTGCAAATGTTATAACATTTAAGAATCCATTATGCTAACAAATTATTTTTACCGTCCTTAATTTGCGTCCATTTTTTTTTATCCATATGTAAAATATTATTATTTATTTTCATGAATTAACAGATAAAATTCCGTTTAAATGATTGAAATGGCTCAAATATAATAATAATAATTAAATATGACGAGATCTGATCTATTGATTTCATCGACGATTATGAATTTGGACAGAGGAGGGTGTCTGGAGCTCGAACTCCCCCTCGTCTCGCCCTTTCAGTTGACATTCATAGAAAACGAGGGTTGAAAATAATGATCGATTATCAATCTCCTTTGGGGGTCGATATGCTTCTCAAATTTATTTACGAGGAGTTCCGGCCATCACACAATTCAGTCGGATCTTATTCTAAACCCAATGGATTGAAAATACTTTTGCATAAACGCAGTAAAAATAGCGTAAAAGGCAATCGGGATTTTTTTTACAAAAGGCCTTAATATCTCAGCTTCTGTTAAGTCCAACGAGGGGTATGATTTTATTTTTGTACATGTATTTATTGATATAGGCCAGGGGTCGGCTAATCTAAAATTTTACGGAGCCATAATTATGTTTCATTACACATATTACTTTATTCTTGTAAGTTTTATTTTATCCTTTTTTTTTCAATTCCAACACTGCAGGGAGGGTATAATAGCCCTCGGGGCTTGGCGTAGAGGTTAGCGTGTTAACCTCGTATACCAAACGTCGCGGGTTCGGACCCCAGGCAGTCCGATGATTTTATTTAAGCCACTTGGATACCAAATGGCTTAAATAAGAATGCCTGGACCCCAAATAAATGTATATTATACAAATACGAGTATCGTTTAAAGTCTTAAATGGCCTAAGTTGCCGAAAAGAGATGTGTGTGTGAATGTGAGTGTGAATGAGAAAAAGTGTCAGTCTTTAAAAAAAAAAAAAAAAAAAACTGTTCTGCAAACTGCCGGTAAATATATTTCGACACAAAAAAAAATATGCACTATCGGTACTGTGTGATCTGTCACACCAATTTTTTTTATTTCATGTGAATATTTTCCCTTATCAACAGCACTTAGATCTGCTTTCAATTCGCATTTTGACGACCTCTATTGAAACCTAGCTAGCAATTTAGATTGAAAAAAAAAAGATTTAAAAAAAAATGCAATAGACAAAGTGAATAGCCAATGAAAATCTGACAAACCTTAAGATACACTCATGGATAAAATCAGGGGAACAAAAAAAATAAATAAATAAATAAAAACTCTAATTCGAATTAAATCTACTCTCATCTTTTGGTTTCTTGATTAAAATATTTTTAACTTTACTTTAATTTAATATCACTTAATAAACTTTAATAATTTTACATTTACTTAATAAAATTAAAAAAAAGTAGCAAAAAAAAATTTGTCCCTTCCTCAAGCAAAAACTGAAATGACGTCACTGACTGGAAAGTGTAGTACTCAAAATGCCTTTCTTCAAAGAACTATTTATAACAACAATATAGAGGAAATATTCTTCTCAAAAGAATTCAAATTTAAATAGAGTAGCCTATAATTAATCAATTTTGAATCAAACAATTGAAATTTATCTTTCCAGGTGAAGATATGGTTCCAAAATCGAAGAGCCAAATGGAAAAGAGTGAAGGCAGGCTTAACGGGAGCAGGGGCGGCAGGTGCTCGTGGCGGCAGTGGCGGAGCAAGTGGCGGTGGTGGTCACCCGAAATTGGTGGTGCCCATCCCAGTACATGTGAACCGATTCGCGGTAAGAACGCATCATCATCAAATGGAGAAATGCGGAGCAACTAGCCTTGTTCAACTTCACTCCGGGCATGCAAGCAATTTCACCGCGGTAACCAGTTCACGGACTAGCGCCACTGAGAACAGGTAATAGTGGCAGGACTCCTTGTCTTTGTACATACAACATGTGTAAAAAATAAAAATAAAAATAAAATAGACTTGCAAATGTTGTAACAAAAACACAGTCGCAATTTTTTTTTTTCATGTTGCACTTCTCAAAAGTATAATGAAAAATTGCTGTTCGAAAATTACCTGTATAATAGCTGCTAAACTAAATATATCAACTAATGAATTTCACTCACTAAAAATTTGAAAATTTCATATTGTTACCGAAAAAAAACAAAAAAATGGTGAACAAATTATCATTAAACTTTTGAGAACCGATTTGTGGTGATATTAATTAATTATTTTAATCATCATTATCATTTAAATATTTAAAAAAATAAATAATTATATAAATATTTATTATTTGGAGAAATCAGAGATTTTCAAAGATATGAAATTAGAATATTTATTTCAAAGATTATTAAATTTTACCCAAAATTAACTAGCTTCATGATTCTCGCAGCAATCAATGGAGGGAGTGTTTTGGACATTATTTTACGAAATTTTATGTTTAGAGTTTCTATAGCATATTTAAATTTTTTGTAATAAAAATTCAGAACTAACCAGTCATCTCGTGACTGAAAGACTGAAACAGGACGTGTTTCCTTTCTTCCTGATGACCCACAGTGGTTGAGTTTGAAAATAAGGTGGATTTGGATCTGTTTTTACTTCATCTCAGGGTTAGAAGCTTTACTAATTTATTTCAGAGGAATTCTTCACCTATAAAAACAAAGCCAAAAATTTCTACATTATTATTCTTTTTGGATTGTTTCATTTAAAGCATGGGGCAATTATATTTTATTCAGCCATATTCACTGAACACAAGCTTTTTCTTTATTATTAATATTAATCTATTAAAAGGTATTCATTTGGTTTAGAAAAATTTTTATCATTCTAATTTGTAAGATGTGAAACTCTAATCTCAGTAATTTTTAAATATTGACAATATCAACACATTAACTCGATAAAGATATTTTATTAGGCTGCCGAATAAATAATAATTTTTAATAGTCGCAAATCCCATAGGGAAGGGTGCCTTAGCTAGAAAGTTTTTTCGGCAGGGAGTTTCGGATGATCTCCTCCCCTCCCAAATGAATAAATTTTAACAAATATATAATTTCGAATGGTATTTAAAATTTTAACACCACCATGTTTCACTACGGGATTCCAGGAGGAGAGGGGGGAAGGGGCGGGTTGATTCACCAGACACTCCTGGCAAAGGCCCCAAGGGTAAGGAAAATCCTTAAGTCGAAAAATCAAGAATCAAATAAAATTTCTAAAAAGAAAAACTGTACAAAAAATTATTCTGCCTATAGGCTACAAAATCTTAGCTATAATTGAGGCGGCCGTTAAAGAAATTTGCAATTATTTAAAGCTTATTAAATGTTAATATATATAAAGATATGAGAGTATTTTAAATATTGACATAGATGCAATGGAAATCTCTGGTTATCGCTATTTAAGAAATATATTATTATAATTTTATTTTAATGTCACACATAATATTAAAAATAATTTATCTTTTGAGATTAATTTCATGCAATATTTTTGTTCATTTGTTCCTAGTATAATTTTTTTCTAATTTCATATTATTTTAATTTTTTTTTTTTTTTGGGAGACTCTTTAAAAACAAGTGTGATAAAACAAAATAGAATAACCAAATCAATATTATAATAATAAATAAAAAATTTTATATTGCCTTTAACAAAAAAAAATTAATAAGGAGTCAAAGAAGATTAAAATATTAAGCAGATAAAATAGTTAAAGAAATGATATTGTGTATATGATGTATAATGAATGAAAATGTTATGTTAAATGAATAAATTTTAACAAATATATAATTTCGAATGGTATTTAAAATTTTAACACCACCATGTTTAAATAGAATATAAAAAAAAATTCTATTCTCAAGGTTTTGCTTTATGACAAAAGATGAGGTTGAGCTGCTTCACTAGAAAAATTACAATTTATTATTAAAGAAGACATCTCTTAAAAAATTTTCCCATTGGGAATGGAGTAACTCACAAAAAAATCTGATGTGACTGTTCGCACAGCACACAACTGTGTTCTGTGCTTGTCACACCAGATTTTTTGTGTTTAGTTTCCCAAAGCATCTTAATTAACTTGACCACTTCAAATTGATAAGTAAAAAGTAAAAAAGTCACTTGATTCAAAATTTCCATAGGCTCTGT
>JAKCPI010017448.1:0-13386 GCA_023213315.1 Euborellia annulipes | reverse complement strand
GTAATAATATTATTAGGGCTAATGGAGCTCATAAGCTCTTGCTATCTATAAATCTATAGATTTTATTTGTCTGCGGATAGATATATCTATCTATCTATCATGTGTTTTTACGACCGGGAAGGATAGAACAGGCCGGCCCTTCTCACAGTCTGACTCCTGTTGAAAATAGAAGGAAGAAACAGACATATAAAGAATAGAAGGACTGCCTATCCCAGCTTATGGTCGTTATCTACGTACCCACAAGATGTGGGCCCTGAGCGAGCAAAACTTTCTACTATATAATATAAATAGGTAAGAAAACGTAAAATTGGATAAGTATTTTTGGGAGAGAAAAAAATATATAATATTTTAAATGTGCAAATGATTTGTTCAAAAATAATAAATATCTTTAATAAAAATACCCATTGATCGAGATTTATCGGGAGGGGGAATAAGTTCTTTACCCCATATTAAAAAAATAATTTAATTTTTATTTGAATTAGTTTGAATATATTTATTAGGCTTAGTTATGAAATTAATTTTAAACCTGATTTTCCATTCACTTTTATATTTGACCCAAATCAAAAATTTAAAAATGCAACTGTGCTTCCTCAATAAAAATATTAATTTTCTTAATTTTCCTACCCCAAGTCCAAATGGTTAGCAGCCAAGTGTAATTCTTTTTATTTTATTTGAAAATACCGGAATATTTGAATCATTAGAACGTCTCCAAGAATATTTTCTGCACCATTTATTTCCCAACATCACAAAAAGTAAAATTTTCCTCTATGCACTGTTGTGTTTGAAGACTACTATATTTTTTCTAGCAAGGTCAAAATTTGCCTTCTGGAAATTTATTATTCCAGAGTAGTCTCCATTTAATGACACAATTTCCACTTTCAAATTAATATTATTTTTTTTATTCTATTTAAATATTATTTTCATTATTAATTACTATTAATACTAATAGAAAACAGGGATATTAAATATCTTAGCAAATACTATACATAATAACATCATAAAGAAAAAATATTAGAATAATTGGATTTTTTATAAAATTACCTTTTTAATTACACTTTAGACCTTGAAAGAATTTAATAATTAATGTTAAGATCTCATTAGGGTTCATAACTTTTCATTACGCATATATTATATTAATTAGTATATCCTTTAATAATATTTTTTTAATTATAAGCCGCAAAGAAAAAAAAATTGTTACCTCTTCTAGAAACCATTTGGAAAAAAAGTAAAGAATTAATCAAGAGTGTGGCCCTGAATAAGTGAAAAAAAGATATCCAGCCTAATTTTTGTATTTTTAACGAGTAAAGAGAATTATATTTATTATTAGTTACCAATTGAGTAGCCAGAAAGAAATATTTCACAAAGACGTGAAAAATGATATAAGATATCTGAAAATGGCTATACAGTATTACTTTGGATCTCGTAAAGAATGAATGGCGAAGGGATGAGGCGAGAGGAGTTAACGGAGCAACTTTAACTCGGATAGTACGTGGTTGTCATCTGCATATCCATTATTTCACTTATTATTTGACACAACAATAATGTATTTGATTTTTAAAAAATCGGTCTCAAAAAACTGGTCTCACAGCACACAACTTTCTCTTACTCTTCGACAAGTTGTGTACTGTGCTTGTCACACCAGATTTTTTGTGTTGAGATTGCCCGAGGTGCTTCACCTAAATTCCAAACTTCACCACGCGATTCATAGATAGCGCTGAGCTACAAATGCTTCCTCTTCAGTGAACTTCAAACAATTTCCACGAAAAATTTCACTTTTTCAGTTTTTTTTTTTTTATTTTCTCTATATTCGGGCTCCAACGTTTTTTTTATAAAATTCAAAAAATCAATTATTATTTAGATTCCTCTTTAAAATGTATATTCTCATTTTGTCATTGAAATCTTCTGAAGACCACTTAACTCTTGTACTCCATAGAAAAGATAGGATAAATATTTTCACATATAAATTTTACATCTTGAAAATCGAATGTAGGGTACTGGAGGGAAACTAAATACATATCGACATAAAAAATCTGGTGTGATAGCACAGTACACAACTTTGCATTATCGAAGGTAAGAGAAAGTTGTGTGCTGTGCGCCAGTCATACCAGATTTTTTAAATAGCATCTAAAAAATAGTTGATTTATGAAATCAAATTTAATCAAAATGGTTGGAGCGAATTTTGAAAAACTGAACCAAAAAACTGAAAAAGTACATCAGTCAAGTACTAGTACTTTTTGACCGATTTTGTACAAAAGTTTATTTTCACCCCGTGGGGGATTTCATTCTCCTACCTCTTTTCGTTCCTAAGATATTTTGTTCACACACAGACACAGATAGACCAATATACGGGACCCATTTTTATGGATTCAGGGGACCTCAAAACATGTATAATATCAATCAAAATCTTGACATCGAATTTTTGACAAGATCGCAATACTTTCTCTCTATATATTTCATATATAGGTTAAGAGAAAGTAAAAATAAATTATAATCAGCAAATTTACACCATGATAATTAATATTATATTATTGTACATATTATTAAAATTAATTAATTATTAGTGACGAAGTAATTACTCTCTCAAATTAGTGTAGCTATTGTGAAATAAGAAAAATTCGAAATCGCCCTTTAATAAAAACAATATTTTTATTTAATTTGCATGTAAATGATACAATGATGAAGGAAGTGTTTGCGAGAAAAAGCAATTAGAGGGTTGAGAGAAGAGTGGAAGGAAGCAAGATTTTAAGAATAACTAAAAAGAGGGCAAAGAAAGACGAAAGGAAGAGCAGGGAGGACGCCTCATTAGGCAAATGACGATCTATCCTACCTCGTGTTTGCATCAGTCAATGGTGCGTGCAACTCGCTCCATACTCTCTCTCTCTCTCTTCTAATTATATTAAAACTTAGCGTTCTATTTAAATAGCTCTCTCAATTCAATGAATAATAGTTGCCTAATTTATCATTTATTTATCAAGAGGATATTTTTAAATTTTTTTAAAGGAATATACTCTTCTCTATTAAGGGTTTGAGGTCATGTTTCAGGTCACCTTCTACTATCCTAGACAGATAAATATATTTAAATTAGACTAATTTGTATAAATAAAGACGAATTGTAGGAAAAGGTAAATTGCTAAGATTTTTGACAGTAAATAAAAATAAGAGAAAGTAATACATTAACAACAATCCATCAGCAGCTGAAAAACAATAACAATGTGAGTTATAAAGGGGACGACCACATATTACGTAACGCTTTTTTGACGATATTCTAGTCCCCTCCCCCTGTAACAGTTAGTCACATACAAAAACCCCTACAAATAATATGTCACAACATAGAACTACCCCCCCCCCCCTGAAACCTAAACTTATTTTAAACTTTTTCTTAAAATTTTCCTATACGAAATTCCTATCATTTTATTTTTATTTTTTTTGTTTGTTTTTTAGTATGCGAGTCTCATCCTTTTCAAACTCAAAAAATTTTATAAATTCAACTTTGAATTATTGTCCCGCTTAGAGAAATCCCCGGGTCCCCCATGTCACAATTAGTAACGTTTTGGCCAGACCCTTCTCCCCCTAACGCGTTACGTAATATGTGGACGACCCCAAAGAGTAATTGCGTTGTTACAATAATATTTAGGTTTGTTTTTATTTTATAAAAATTTCAATCATTTTTTTATAAAATTTTATAACAATTTCATAACATTTTTTGTAAAATTTCAATCTAACCTAACCCACACAATCAAACCACATAAGATGTTACAAATTATTTTAACAGAGCAAAATGTTGATATATTGAGTACATATTTTCAACGTGATTCGATTCCTATCATTGTTACAACGTAATTATCTCTTTATATCACACATTGTTAGTATGTTTTTCAGTCGTTGAAGAAGGATTGCTATAAATGCATTCAAAACATACGGATTATAAAACTCACTGGAAATTATTTTTATTTACTGCCAAAAATCTTAGCAATTTACCTTTTTCTACAATTGTTTATTTGGCACACCACAACTCTAATAAATGGACAAAATTCAGATTTCAAAAAAGAGTTAAATGTACCGTACTGCCGAAAACTAAATATATGTCGACACAAAAAAATCTGGCGTGACACACACATAACATTCATAACTTCCAACCGAAGGTTAGAGAAAGTTGCGTGTTGTGCGACCAGTCACACCATTTTTTTTTCTTTCTCTCTGATTAAAAATTCTAAAAAATTTTAATAAATTTCTATTTCTTATGTTGGGCTGAAAATCTTTTAATGTAATTCAACAATTATTGCTGGTTGCAGAGGATATAATTCCGCGAAAACTAAAACAGCAAAATATTTCAGGAACGCTTTTATATTGATATTATATTTTCCAATATTTCAGCTATCTTTTGCAAATATTTCGCCCGAGGATGGGGATCAACCTCGGGCGAAATATTTGCAAAATATAATATAAAGCATTTCTGAAAAATTTTGCAGTATTATTTCTCCTGAAATCACCTTATTGTAATTTTTTGAAAAAATATTAGAGAAAATTTTGTAAAAGAAAATACTCTAATAAAAAAAAAAAAAAGTTAAAGTTGTCTGGAATTTGACTGAATTCATAAAGAACGAAGAGCTCTTTTCTTCTAACTGGACAATTCATTGGAAACACACACACAAAGAGAAAAGAGACAATTGGAATGGTATTTGCATTTGATCAAAACTCCTTTGTATTTCAAATGTTTAAATTAAGTTAGCTATTACGTTAGATAGCCTCCTGCCTCCTTGGGCCCAACCCTCCGACGGCCTCCCCTTCGCCGGCCTCCTTATCAATCGATGGCTTTACGTCCCTTTTGCAATTTATTCAAAGAGAAGTATGCTAGGGTTTGTTGTTTTTTTTTTTTACAAAGGATGCAACCATCAAGAAAATCAAGCGTTTTACAAACTAACAAAATTAAATAAGTGACAAATAAATAAATAAATAAATTTTATGAATAAGAAATTATAGTATAAAGCCCAAATTCAAATATTTGGGCACTCATCTTTTGTGGTAAATGCGAATTCATTGTGTGCCCAACGGATACCTTGAAGGAATATCATACCAAATCCCGAAATTCATTTACCAAAGGTAAATTAACATGATTTATCCAAATAAACTTTGTTAGTTAATCGAGGAATCAGCGTGCGGAACGTCAACCATAATCATCAGTATATTAAAATATAGGTAATATGTTGAAACCCTTAAATGGATTCAGTGCTCACAAATTAAATTTTTTAAATTAAATTAAAAAGAAATTCCTCTCATTCATAGTTTTTTGAACTTAACATTTAAGGCTCAAACAGACAGAACGCGAAATTCGCGACGCTCAGGCTACGCGCGCATTTCGCGACGAAAGGCGTTTTTGCTAAGCCACACAGGCAGCGTTATCTGGGCGTACGATCCGGTATTGTGTATATGTATATTTTTCATTAACATCACTCATCTTGATGATAGTTCGCCTGTTCGCGCGAAAGAGTTGTAAATTTGTACAACTCGAAAAAGCTGTCGCGCGAAAGAGAGCGTTTACGCCGCGTAAGTTCGCCCCTGTGTGACGGGGATGATACAGTCTTGCCTTATACAACATTTCGCGCCCTTTCGCGGCGTTGAAAAAACGCCAAGCGACGCGAATTTCGCGTTCTGTCTGTTTGAGCCTTTAAAGTCAGTCGCTCTGAACACATTATATTCACTCTTGCCATCCATTGAATATTAGTGGAACTAAATAAATTATTTTTTTATTTTTGGTGACGCCCTGCTTTGTATATGGTTAAAAAATAAAATTATTATTTTGAAAATGAAATGAAAAAAAATTCTACCTGGATTAAAAGATGATAAATGCTTTACAAAATTATAGAAAGTAAAAAACAATATTTTATGGAGAAAGAGCCTTGACGTCAACATCGCTCAGGATTTTAAACTACTTCTCATATTTTGCTTCTTTTTTTTTTAAGTCCCTTATAGTTCGATACAAAAATTTGGTGTGACAAACACAGCACACAACTTTTTCTTATCTTCGACAAATGAAAGTTATGTTCTGTGCGACCTGCAGTCATACCAGATTTTGTATATTTTTTTATAATTCTTATTTTCTAATAGAAAATAGTTGAACCACTTAAATACATCATGATGGAAAAAAACGAATTCAACTATTAAGAGTAGAAGTTGAGCATTCTCCTTTCGAATTAAAAAATTAAATAAATACACTTTTATACAGATTTACAAATTTTGATTGCGAAGTTTTAGAAAATTTAAGTAATTCTAGATAATGTTTTATTTAAATATTTAACAAATAATTTTTTATCTAATCATTTTCTTAGAATTAATCAATTTATGTAAATTAAAATTAATAAAATAAACAAAATATTTCTGATAATCTCAAGGATAGTATAATGACGGAATATCTTTTTTTCCGTATTGGATTATAAAAGAAAAATAAAGATAATCTTAGAGTGGTAAGTTTAGGTATTCCTAAAGAATTTATTTTTTTTTAGTCCATAAATGTCAAGTTTTAAAGAAAAATTCTACACTCAACAACATTAAGTCTGGACAAGCATCAGTGGGTTAGAGAAAGAGAGGGCGTTAATAATAAAAAAAATATATTATTACCTAAAAATATTGATAAGAAGGGGTACGATATGGCTAATCAAAGACAACATATTCCGCAAATTTCTTTATCTTAAATGGTATATAGATTTATCTTATATAAAGGTCTATTCTCTAAAAACAGACTTTAAAATTTAACATTATCAATTGGGTGTTAAAAAGTAAAGTAATAACATCAGTTAAAAAATGCTCTTCTTAACCCATATCAAGCCACTGGTGCGTTTTCGAACCAGTACCTAAAAAAAATTTTTTTCTCAATAAGTATCTAAATGTTTTGGTTAATTATTTTTTTATAGATTATTTATGATATATTCTTGCTAAGTAATGAGAGAAAATGATGAATTTTACAGTCTTTACATATTAAATAATTATTTAAATTCGAAGAGTCAAAAAACACCAAACTTCAAAAATAAATATTTTGTATTTAAAATTTTTTTTTCCATTTTCATTCTTCATAAATTAGATTACCAATAAGATTACTTTACTTAGCTAAACGATACATAATTTTTTTTTCCATTACTATAGACGATATTCAATGACAAATTAGAGTGGTGCGTTTTCGCACCAGTGGTAAAAACCCTAAACTTTTTCCTTATATTATCTGAATGTTTTTTCATTGTTTTTTTTTAATTTTTTTTTTTTATTTCAAAGGCTTTTTCGGCATATTTAGGCTATTTAGACCCCGCCCCTATTTATTCCAATTGATTGGCAATTCGAAATACATTTTTGTTACATGCATCATCCCTTCCTCTTGATCCCTACTACCTATGGTTATTGTTATTATTAAAAAATCGATGAGATTTTATCGATGAGATTTTAAATCAATTTATGACGATTTTACAAAAATTACATTAGTCCGATTGAATGACAATACTGTTGTAACTGTATGTAGTAATAGCTACAATAATGAGCCCCTAAATACTGTAAAGAGATATGTTAGGAAATCGAAATCAGAAGGAAATATATCTAAACCTAATGTTATTTCAAAATATAATTTAGGAATGGAAAGGGTGGATTTACATGATAATGGGGTTGCGAATTACAGATGAAGGATATTCATTGGCGTAACTAGGGTGGTCCCCCGGGGGGGGCAGAAAGCTCCCCGACCCAACAGAAATTGAGTCAATATGGGGCCTTCCGTGTCCCCTGGAGAATGGCTGGTCCCATGCCCCCCCCCCCAGCGAGGATGGCTGGCCCCATCGCCCCCAAAATTTGCTAGTTACGCCCATGAGGATATTAGGTAAAAAATGGTGGGGGCATTTATTTTTAAATACCTTAGATAGCACCATGGTAAAATGCTGGAAGCTATATAAAGTGCATTCCATCAACCAAGTACAAGTTCAATTGATTTGAAAATGAACTTTGGGTTGTGCAAACGAGCAGAAAGCCCCAAAGAGCTGTAAAGTGTGTTATAAACACACTGTATATGAATATACAAAATGCAAAGTACCTATTCTTAGAAATTGTTTCGGCAAATTTCATAAAAAATAAAAAAGTAAAAAAAAAAATTATATCCCATATTATGCCAATGGTGCGTTTTCGCACCAGTGAAAAAAATTGAATAAAACATATACATATATTGTTGAAAAAATTTTATCAAAGGTTATGTAAAAATCTAATAAGAACCTATGTAAATATATTATGTGAAAAAATAATAAAAAAATGTAAAAATAAAAAAAGCCAAAAATTTTTTTCTAATGGATCAAGCCATTGGTGCGTTTCCGAACCACCTATTTTCTCAATATTTACTGATCAAATAATTTTTTTTTTATTTTTCCCTAATTAAATAGGTAATAATAAACACGATTATGAAAAAAAAATTTATTTTTTGAAAATTTTTGTGTTGGCTTGATATGGGTTAAACCAAGTGTTAACAGCAACATTAACATTTTACTTTTTAGCACCAGGCGTTAACGATCCATATGAAGATAGAGCTACGTTTTCTGGTTGTTCGTGTTTTTACACTCCTCGATAACGTCTCGCGCATGCGCATTACTTACTTGATTTGTTATTCTCAATATAGTGGGCTGACATATCAGCGTTAAAAAAAATGCTATTTTCTAAACCAAGTTTTAATAGTGACGTTAACATGTTGTTTTTATCTCAAAGCTGTCAAAATCATCACCTTACTTTTTAGGTCAAGGACCTCATTTTTATGCATTAAATACGGCGTTAAAAAATTAAAGGCATCTCCTAGACATAACATTAATTTTTAACACTATTGACTAAATGTTAACGCTTTGGAGTTGAAGTTTTTGTTTACAGAAATACAATTTGAGGCAAGGAGATGTTGAAATGAATTAAAGCTGATTTCAGATTTTAAAAACTTTACGTTTTTGCTTAGACAATAGACCTGATGGGTTGTTATTGGAAAACCTTTAAACAAATCTCTACAGCAGTGGTTCCCAACCGAAAGTGTTCCCCGGCACCCAAGGGTGCCGCGAGAATGCCTAAGGGGTGGCGCGAGATATTTAGATGGAAAAAAAAAATAAAAATAAAGAGCCGGAAAAAAACAAAGTTTTGCCAAAAGAAGGTCAAATGAATAAAAATGGTAGCGGCACAATTTATCTTCTGGCCATTTTTGGTTTGATATTATTTATGGGAAGAGTGATCAAGATCTTTTTCCAAATGTTATCAATTGGAAATGATGAGTTGTATCATGAAAAATTATTAAGGTGGCGCGTCTCGAAAAACCGTTAAAACACGATTGACTCGAGGGGGGCAAGAGATGGCGTTAGTGCGCACCTTAATGTTGAATGATAGATAAAAAGACAATAATAAAATTTATTCTATATTAAGAAAGTAATTATAATAATTTCTTTACTAAGATTTAAACTTTCGACCGTTGAAGTTCTCGTTGAAACATTTTGTAAATTAAAATTAAATTTCTTTATTAAAGATGAGTTCAATGAATAATGAGGATATTTTTTTTTTTAAATAATTTAATTTTTTTAATCTTTATCTGTTAGAATGTTTCAAAGTCAAAAGAAGATGTCGGAAAAAATTAAGCTTTTGCCAAAAAAAAGGTCAAATGATTTTCACGCAAGAAAAAAAATTTTCCCAGGGCGGAAAAAAATTTCGTTTTGATAGGGAAAAAAGGAAGGGCGCCGCTAGTGTTTAATATTATTCCCAACGCACCTTGGGGGTGCCGTGGACTTCAAAAGGTTGGGAAACACTGCTCTACAGTATCGTAGATATTTAGATTTTTCTAAACGATCTGTGATTAAAAGAAAATCTTAGTATCATGAGAGGCAATGCTTAATGTCAGATAGGATAGTCCCTTAAAAAAATGTTACCCCCTCCCAGAAATAAATCCTCTTTAATATAAAGTCATAAACAAATCCTGGTTCCGCCACTGACTTAATATGAATTTATTAATAGAAATTTCCTTCTGCTTTCCTTTTTTTTTAAAAAATTCAAAAAAAAAAAAAAAGATGATATATTTTTTTTCCTCAAGATAAATTTATTAAAAATAAAATTAAAAAAAGAATCTATTCAAATTAAAAAATAAATTATAAACCGAAATCACACCCGAAGTTAATTGTAAAAGAAATAAAAGAGTGTTTTATGAGCGAATTAATGAAGAGAGAAGGGAGAAAAGAGAAAGATTTTATAATAATAAAATATAAGAAAGAAGAAAAAAAGGGCTTTGCCAAGTTTTTAATATCTATAGGTAAGGATGACGTTGAAAGAAGCAGTAATGGAGATTTGGGCCTTCCCACTTCCTCCAGGCCCACCCTCGCCCCACCTCATGCCATTACATTACATATTCCCTTCCCCTTGCCTTTGCTCCTGCGCCAGCTAATAATTTCTGCCTTGGCGAATAGAAGAAAGAAAGAAAAGAGAGGTTCGAGAGTGAGGAGTAAGAAATAAAATAAGAGAAAAGAGGGATAAAATAAAAATTATAGAGGCTGGTCGATTTTTTTTTTTATTTATTCTTTTTCCACAATGAAAATGGAAAATTATACTGTATTTATTGTAAAAATAATTAGTTTGTTTTAAAAGCTGAAAAAATCTCATTATCTATTAAGGGTTAGAGAAATTAATTCTGTTTGTTTGGTTGATTGAATTTATTTCTCCCAGGATACTGAGGCCATTTAGGGGCTTAACATCTCTATATATAATTTAAAGATAATGCATCAGTCGCTACCACGGGACGTCCCACACTCTTGATTTGAGGGGCCACCAATTCAAAATAAAATACCTTATAAAGTGTCATTTTAAATAATATATATAGAAATTTTAAAAAATGTAAATTCTTAGTTTTAGGATAAATATTATTATTATTTCCCATAATTCATCGTCCTAGGCACTTGCTTTTAAAGTTGTTTTAAGTGGTGGTAAATCCCCCTGTAAACATTATAAATTACACTGGTCGGCAAGGTTTTCTTCACAAGAAATCTGATTAGTGGGAATCTAGTACATTTTTTTTAATACTGAATATGTAGTTAGAATTTCTTCCATCAGGCATAGTTTTAGAGATATAGAGAAAAATAAATCTTAATAGAAAATGTGCTTCTAAAAAGGGCTCTTATTTCCTTTTTGATTTTTCAACATTTTTTTAAGGGGACGCCCTTTAAAACTATGCAGATAGTTATAATAGATATAAATTTTACGTATCAACCCAATCGGAGATAATTTAGACGTGCCGCAAACGACTAAAAGTTTAGATAAATCAAATTTTTAAGTTTTTTGCTTTGGACACCCCTAATGCAATTTTTTACCATCCCTGAATACAAAACCATTTATTTACAATATTCTATAGTTCTTTTGCTTTTTCAAAAACTCATTCATTCGTGAAAATCTGTTGGATTATTAACAAAATTATAAACAAAACAGTTCAAAAAACATTTTGGCTGCCTATCTTTTTTAGGCGGCGCTTCGCTCATAGAAACAAACTTATAACTTAGAAATATTTTTTAACTACTTTGCTCATAATTTTGTTAATACTCTTTAAACAGATTTTCACGAATGAATGATTTTTGCAATGTCAAGGAACTATGGAATATCGTAAATATATGCTTTTTGCATTTAGGGATTGTAAAATTGTATTAGGGGTATTCAAAGCAAAAAAAAAAAACTGAAAGAATTAGATTTTTCTTAAACTTTTAGCAGTTTGCAGCACGTCTAAATGACCTTCGATTGGGCTGAAAACTTAAAATTTATATGTATTATCTGCATATTTTTACATATTTTTAAGGGGTGTCGCCTAAAAAAAAATTTTGAAAATTAAACATAAGAGCTGTTTAGGATTACATTATCTATTAAAATTTATTTTTCTCAATATCTCTACAACTGTGCCTGATGGAGCAAAACTGAAATGAAGTATTTAGAATTCAGCATGAATCTCATATCTTTGTAAAAGAAAAAAGTTCATTTTTGTCGACTAGTAGCATTAACGATATTAATCAATTTTTTTTAATATTAATATTTTCATTAAAATTTACTTAATAAAACTAAATTTAAGTCTGGGAAAAAACAATGGAAAATTTGTGTTAATAGTAAACATTATTAAATTGCTGCTAATGTAGAATTTGCGGAAAGAAGACATAGAAAAGAACAGGGTTGGTGGTTGGGATGGCATAAGCAAACAGGGCTGGAGCGAAAAGAAAGCACGAGAGCCCCAATTGCATTCGTTTCCTCCTCCGGACCCTGTGATCCCTTTGCGAAAGACGGCTGGAGGCTAAAGGAGCCTCGAGATATACATGCACAGCCCTTCAAGATAATTTTAAAAAGTTCCATGCTTGAATAAGCTAAATAACATTAGAGGGTTGAAGAAATATTTTTCCCTTGCCTTCTTTGCCTTCAACTCAAATCGTGAAACGAGTTTTTCTTACATTCGTTCGGCGGTCTACAAATGCTGCATACAAAGTTTTTTCCAGCTTTCAAATTCTATCAAACTACAATTGATTTTTTTATATATATATATAAATTTTGACACTAATGAAATAAAGTTATTTATCTCAGTGGATTTAGAAACCTGGTTTGAAATAATTTGTCGATATCGAATCAAATAAAATGAAGAGTTTTAAAAATTAAAAAAGGACAAAATATGATAGCAAGGCTATAAAGTGAATATTTTCGGAAGGGGGGAGGGGTTTCAACTTCCGGAGTGATTTATAAAGGTAAAGAATTTACTTTTAATATTTTTTTTTAAATTTCATTAAGGTCTTTTTCGGCATCGAAGGCCATTTAGACCCCATCTCTATTTATTTCGAATAGATTGGTAGCCAATTCAATTGAAATAAATTGTCGTGTGAGACGTGATGTGAACCCGCAACCCTTGGTACAAATGGCCAGCACGCTAACCACTACACCAAGACCCGAAATATTACCTTATATTTATAAAAAAAATTAGAAAATTAGGCCTAGCAACGAAAAAGAACAATAGTCACTACAATCGTTATAGTTAAGTGATACCAAGCGCGGCGAAAACTCAGGATTGGTGACCACGAGCAATCAGCATGTTGAAAGTCCCCCGATAGCCAATCGATATGTATTGTATTGAAATTATTTAAATAAATTAATAATCCCTAAATGACCTCTGTAGCCGAAAAGGGTTTTTTATATATATAAAAAAAATATTTTTCGTTTTTTTTTTTATAATTATCATGAAGTTAGCTCTTTTAACGTTCGTTTATTACTTAAAAAAAATAAATAAACAATTATCATTAAAAATATTAATTTCTTTATTTATCTCAATGAGAAAAGGTCAGGAGCAAGATTTTTGTCCTGCGAAACAGTAAAAACACAAAAAAGTAAGTAATAATACAT
>JAKCPI010017447.1:0-17480 GCA_023213315.1 Euborellia annulipes | reverse complement strand
GTAATAATTAGGGTCCGACCGAAACAAGATTTTCAGCCGAAACCGAATATTCGGCCTCAATCTTAGTTTCGGCCGAAACCGTAACCGAAACCGAAACTTGTATTTCTTATAAAAAATTATTATTATTTTACTTTTTTTTTTTTTTTTTTTTTTTTTTTTTTTTTTTGAAATTTTTTCGAGCTGCGGAAAATTTTTTCCCCTCCCGTGAAAATCATTTTACCTTTTTTTTAGGGAGACTAAAAAAATTTTTTCCGCCCCTTTTTCGCTTTTGCAAATAATTGGACCTTTTTTTCGCATTTCTCATCCCATCTTTTCTGACTCAGGTTTCGGCCGGCCGAAAGGTTCGGCTACTTTTTGGCCGAAACCGAAACTACGGCCGAAACCAGGATTTTTGGCCGAAACTGGCCGAAACCGTAACCGAAACCGAATATTCGGTCGGTTCCTAGTAATAATATTATTAGGGCTAATGGAGCTCATAAGCTCTTGCTATCTATAAATCTATAGATTTATTTGTCTGCGGATAGATATATCTATCTATCTATCATGTGTTTTTACGACCGGGAAGGATAGAACAGGCCGGCCCTTCTCACAGTCTGACTCCTGTTGAAAATAGAAGGAAGAAACAGACATATAAAGAATAGAAGGACTGCCTATCCCAGCTTATGGTCGCCATCTACGTACCCACAAGATGTGGGCCCCTGAGCGAGCAAAACTTTCTCACTATATATTATATAAATAGGTAAGAAAACGTAAAATTGGATAAGTATTTTTAAAGAGAGAAAAAAATATATATAATATTTTAAATGTGCAAATGAGATATTCAAATAATAAATATCTTTAATATGACTACTGATCGGAGATTTATCGGGAGGGGGAATAAGTTCTTTACCCCATATTAAAAAAATAATTTAATTTTTATTTGAATTAGTTTGAATATATTTATTAGGCTTAGTTATGAAATTAATTTTAAAACTCGATTTTCCATTCACTTTTATATTTGACCCAACTAAAAATTTAAAAATGCAACTGTGTTTCCTCAATAAAAATATTAATTTTCTTAATTTTCCTACCCTAAGTCCAAATGGTTAGCAGCTAAGTGTAATTTTTACTTTCTCTTACCTATGTATATATGTAATATATATATAGAGAAAGTATTGGATTCATGTCAAAAATTCGATGTCGAGATTTTGATGGATCTTCACGTTTTGAGGTCCCCTGAATCCAAAAAGTGGTTTTCGCGACATGGTCTGTCTGTGGGTGGGTGGGTGGGTGTGTCTGTGTTCACTTTTAAACATGAAGGAATTGAGCTATGAGGCTGAAATTTTATATTTAAGTTAAACACCCCCGAGACCGGAAAAATAAGCTTTTAATCAAAATCAACCAAAGAGTACTAGTACTTTACTGATGCACTTTTTCAGTTTTTTCGATTTTCTCAAAATTCGCTCTAACGATTTTGATTAAAATTCAAAAATCAATTATTTTTAGATGCTCTTTCAAATGTATATTCTCGTTTTGCCCTCAAAATTGTTTGAAGCACACTTTACTCTTGTGCTTCATAGGAAAGATAGGAGAAATGGTTGCCATGGTAACAAAATATAAATATTTTCCCATACTTATAAATTTTACATCTGAATTCAAATATTCCCTACTGCCGGGAACTAAATACATGTCGACACAAAAAATCTGGTGTGACAAGCACAGTACACAACTTTCGATTACCGAAGGTAAGAGAAAGTTGTGTGCTATGCGCCAGTCACACCAGATTTTTTTTATTTTATTTGAAAATACCGGAATATTTGAATCATTAGAACGTCTCCAAGAATATTTTCTGCACCATTTATTTCCCAACATCACAAAAGTAAAAATTTTCCTATGCACTGTTGTGTTTGAAGACTACTATATTTTTTCTAGCAAGGTCAAAATTTGCCTTCTGGAAATTCATTATTCCAGAGTAGTCTCCATTTAATGACACAATTTCCACTTTCAAATTAATATTATTTTTTTTATTCTATTTAAATATTATTTTCATTATTAATTATTATTAATACTAATAGAAAACAGGGATATTAAATATCTTAGCAAATACTATACATAATAACATCATAAAGAAAAAATATTAGAATAATTGGATTTTTTATAAAATTACCTTTTAATTACACTTTAGACCTTGAAAGAATTTAATAATTAATGTTAAGATCTCATTAGGTTTCATAACTTTTCATTACGCATATATTATATTAATTAGTATATCCTTTAATAATATTTTTTTAATTATAAGCCGCAAAGAAAAAAAAAATTGTTACCTCTTCTAGAAACCATTTGGAAAAAAATAAAGAAGTAATCAAGAGTGTGGCCTTGAATAAGTGAAAAAAAAGATATCCAGCCTAATTTTTGTATTTTTAACGAGTAAAGAGAATTATATTTATTATTAGTTACCAATTGAGTAGCCAGAAAGAAATATTTCACAAAGACGTGAAAAATGATATAAGATATCTGAAAATGGCTATACAGTATTACTTTGGATCTCGTAAAGTATGGATGGCGAAGGGATGAGGCGAGAGGAGTTAACGGAGCAACCTTAACTCGGATAGTACGTGGTTGTCATCTGCATATCCATTATTTCACTTATAATTTGACACAACAATAATGTATTTGACAAAAAACTGGTCTCACAGCACACAACTTTCTCTTACCCTTCGGCAAGTTATGTACTGTGCTTGTCACACCAGATTTCTTTGTGTTGAGATTGCCCGAGGTGCTTCACCTAAATTCCAAACTTCACCACGCGATTCATAGATAGCGTTGAGCTACAAATGCTTCCTCTTCAGTGAACTTCAAACAATTTCCACGAAAAATTTCACTTTTTCAGTTTTTTTTTTTTTTATTTTCTCTATATTCGCTCCAACGTTTTTTTATAAAATTCAAAAATCAATTATTATTTAGATTCTCTTTAAAATGTATATTCTCATTTTGTCATTGAAATCTTCTGAAGACCACTTAACTCTTGTACTCCATAGAAAAGATAGGATACATATTTTCACATATATGTGTATCAATTTATATATAAATTTTACATCTTGAAAATCGAATGTAGCGTACTGAGGGAAACTAAATACATGTCGACATAAAAAATCTGGTGTGATAGCACAGTACACAACTTTGCATTATCGAAGGTAAGAGAAAGTTGTGTGCTGTGCGCCAGTCATACCAGATTTTTTAAATAGCATCTAAAAAATAGTTGATTTATGAAATCAAATTTAATCAAAATGGTTGGAGCGAATTTTGAAAAACTGAACCAAAAAACTGAAAAAGTACATCAGTCAAGTACTAGTACTTTTTGACCGATTTTGTTCAAAAGTTTATTTTCACCTCTTGGGGGATTTCATTCTCCTACCTCTTTTCGTTCCTAAGATATTTTGTTCACACACAGACACAGATAGACCAATATACGGGACCCATTTTTATGGATTCAGGGGATCTCAAAACATGTATAATATCAATCAAAATCTTGACATCGAATTTTTGACAAGATCGCAATACTTTCTCTCTATATATTTCATATATAGGTTAAGAGAAAGTAAAAATAAATTATAATCAGCAAATTTACACCATGATAATTAATATTATATTATTGTATATATTATTAAAATTAATTAATTATTAGTGACGAGTAGGGATACGGTATCGAAAAAAAAGTATCGATACTTGTACTTGGTATCGTATCGAAAGGAAAGTATCGATACGAAAAAGTATCGGATGAAAAGTATCGATACCAGTAGTAGGTATCGAGTATTTTTTGAAGTATGAGTATTTTCCCTCTTTTTTAAGTTTTTCGGCATCTTAGGCTCCTGGTAAGAAGGCTTCAAAGGGCCCAACGGAAGATCATAGGGGTATACTGGTGTGCCATTTTCCTCAAAGTAATGAGCACCAGGAGGAAGGGGCTTTCTCAACCAAAATACGGATTTTACCAAAATAAAAGTCTGTCCATTATCACTGGTCGACAAAAATGAACTTTTTTTCACAAGAATAAAGATATAGATATGAGATTCGAGAAATATTTTTCATAAATTCAAATATCATTTCAGTTTTTCCCCATCAGGCACACTTTTAGAGATATATAGAAAAATAAATTTTAATAGAAAAAGTGCTCTAAACTGGCTCTTATTTTGAAATTTCAAGATTTTTTTTAAGACGACACCCATTAAAAATATGTAGATAGTTTTAATACATATAAAGTCTCAGCCCAATAATTTAGACGTGCAACAAACGGCTTGAAATTTAGAAAAATCGATTTTTTAAGTTTTTAAAAAATCTTGAAAATTCAAAATAAGAGCCGTTTTAGTATTTTCTGTTAAAATTTATTTTTCTCTATATCTCTAAAACTGTGCCTGATGGAAAAATTCTAACTACATATCTGAATTCACTATAAAAAATGTACTAAATTCACTAATCAGATTTCTTGTGAAGAAAACCTTGTCGACCAGTATTTTTGTTAGTTTATATATTGGCCTTTCTATGTAATATTTGCGCACTTTTAAATTTAATAAATACAGTTTGCAATAATACAAAAAAATTAAATTAAAAATTTAATGTCATTAAATTAAAGGGTTTTTATTAAAAAGTATCAAATTTTCAATTATAAACAAATAATTATAAGGAATATGATGGAATAAAGTCTATCCCACAAATATTGATCATCTGTTATATATCAACTTACTATTTATATCAAGAGAAAAAAGAATATGCTATATTCTTTGGCAGAATCGCAATTAAAAAATTTATATAACGTTTAAAGTCTGTCTATATGGCCTAAGATGCCGAAAAAAACTTAAAAAAAAAAATGATATTTGAATGAGTACTTTTCATTCGATACCGGCAATCAAGTACTCATATGAGTAAAGTATCGAAAAAAGTATCGAGTAAAAAAAGTACTAGTATCGAAACAAAAGTATCGATACCAGGAAGTATCGATACTTTTTTCGTGTCCCTAGTGACGAGGTAATTACTCTCTCAAATTAGTGTAGCTATTGTGAAATAAGAAAAATACGAAATCGCCCTTAATAAAAACAATATTTTTTATTTGTTTGCATGTAAATGATACAATGATGAAGGAAGTGTTTGCGAGAAAAAGCAATTAGAGGGTTGAGAGAAGAGTGGAAGGAAGCAATTTTAAGAATAACCAAAAAGAGACGAAGACGAAAGGAAGAGCAGGGAGGACGCCTCATTAGGCAAATGACGATCTATCCTACCTCGTGTTTGCATCAGTCAATGATGCGTGCAACTCGCTCCATACTCTCTCTCTCTCTCTTCTAATTATATTAAAACTTAGCGTTCTATTTAAATAGCTCTCTCAATTCAATGAATAATATTGCCTAATTTATCATTTATTTATCAAGAGGATATTTTTAAATTTTTTAAAGGAATATACTCTTCTCTATTAAGGGTTTGAGGTCATGTTTCAGGTCACCTTCTACTATCCTAGACAGATAAATATATTTAAATTGGATACCAATTAGACTAATTTGTATAAATAAAGACGAATTGTAGGAAAAGGTAAATTGCTAAGATTTTTGACAGTAAATAAAAATAAGAGAAAGTAATACATTAACAACAATCCATCAGCAGCTGAAAAACAATAACAATGTGAGTTATAAAGGGGACGACCACATATTACGTAACGCTTTTTTGACGATATTCTAGTCCCCTCCCCCCTGTAACAGTTAGTCACATACAAAAACCCCCTACAAATAATATGTCACAACTCGAACTACCCCCCCCCCCCCCCCCCCCCCGAAACCTAAACTTATTTTATACTTTTTCTTAAAATTTTCCTATACGAAATTCCTATCATTTTATTTTTATTTTTTTGTTTGTTTTTTAGTATGCGAGTCTCATCCTTTTCAAACTCAAAAAATTTTATAAATTCAACTTTGAATTATTGTCACGCTTAGAGAAATCCCCGGGTCCCCATATCACAATTAGTAACGTTTTGGCCAGACCCTTCTCCCACTAACGCGTTACGTAATATGTGGACGACCCCAAAGAGTAATTGCGTTGTTACAATAATATTTAGGTTTGTTTTTATTTTATAAAATTTCAATCATTTTTTTTATAAAATTTTATAACAATTTCATAACATTTTTTGTAAAATTTCAATCTAACCTAACCCACACAATCAAACCACATAAGATGTTACAAATTATTTTAACAGAGCAAAATGTTGATATATTGAGTACATATTTTCAACGTGATTCGATTCCTATTATTGTTACAACGTAATTATCTCTTTATATCACACATTGTTAGTATGTTTTTCAGTCGTTGAAGAAGGATTGCTATAAATGCATTCAAAACATACGGATTATAAAACTCACTGGAAATTATTTTTATTTACTGCCAAAAATCTTAGCAATTTACCTTTTTCTACAATTGTTTATTTGGCACACCACAACTCTAATAAATGGACAAAATTCAGATTTCAAAAAAGAGTTAAATGTACCGTACTGCCGAAAACTAAATATATGTCGACACAAAAAATCTGGCGTGACACACACATAACATTCATAACTTCCAACCGAAGCACATAGGGGTATTTGACGTAAAAACCCGATCAAAATAGAAAAACTCAAAGTTTACCTAATGCTACCCAAAATGGATGTTTCTTCATCTACTATAACCGGCTTATTGGAATCCAGCCCCCCCGACCCTTCTGGTTCGGCTATCTGGTCACAATGTCAGTCGGAAGTCAGTCATTGTTTTAACTGCTTGTCTTGTTTTTAGGCGCTCTCATTTTCGTTAGTCAGTTTTTTGTGCAAAATGTCTTCATGCGGCGGTCAACAGAAAAAAAACGACTTGAATGTGGAAATTGAAGGTAAGCTCTCTATATTACAGTATATTTGATTAAGTTTGAACGTAATTATCACTGTTTTTTATAAATATCAAAAGTCGCTTTTTTTGAACATTTTTTTAAAGAAAATTTCAGACAAATTAGTGTTTTTGTTTATGTGTCGCGGCTTGTCGCCTCAAACTTTTTATATGGGCATAAAGTTTAGTCTTTTAGGATGTAGAAACAAGAAAAACATTTCACCCCGACTCACCCCATATTTTTTTATTAGACTTTAAAGTGAACGAGGGAACAGAAATTCATTAAATCGATTTAGTATAATTTTAGTTTTCTTTTGTTATAGATCCTTTGGGAAGAGTTAAAAAATTACCAGAATGGAGTTCTATGATATTTTGAAAGAGTTCAAAGGAAAAAAAAATAGAAGAAAAAATGAATTTGATGGAAGAAAGACTGATTCAACCAACTTCATGTCCTCCCGAAGAACGGAGTCCCTCGTTCACGTAAAAATACTATAAGAAAATATAGGGTGAGATGGGGGGATATATTTTTCTTGTTTCTACATCCTAAAAGACTAAACTTTATGCCCAGATAAAAAGTTTGAGGCGACAAGCCGCGACACATAAACAAAAACACTAATTTGTCTTATATTTTCTTAAAAAAAACGTACAAAAAAGCGGTTTTTGATATTTATAAAAAACAGTGATAATTACGTTTAAACTGAACCAAATATACTGTAATATAGAGAGCATACCTTCAATTTCCACATTCAAGTCGTTTTTTTTCTGTTGACCACCACATGAAGACATTTTGCACAAAAAACTGACTAACGAAAATGAGAGCGCCTAGAACCAAGACAAGCAGTTGAAACAATGACTGGGTTCCGAGTGATGTTATGACCAGGTAGCCGAACCGGAAGGGTTGGGGGGTGTAAAGTGGGTAATAACCCCCCTCCACGAGATTTGAAAAAAAATACTTTTTTTCGAAAAAAATTTTATTTTTAATGTAAAATTTTATTTGTACGCGTATTTATATTCTTATATAAGGAAAATAATAAATAATTGGCCAGAATGCGCCTTTAAATTTTCCGAAATTAAGAAAAAATTGTGTTGTGCGACCAGTCACACCAGATTACCCCCCCCTCCCGAGAAACACCTCTGGATCCGTCCTTGATTCCAATAAACCGATTATAGTATATAAAGAAGCATCCATTTTGAGTTTTTCTATTTTGATCGGATTTTTACTTCAAATACTCCTATGTGCGAAGGTTAGAGAAAGTTGCGTGTTGTGCGACCAGTCACACCATTTTTTTTCTTTCTCTCTGATTAAAAATTCTAAAAAATTTTAATAAATTTCTATTTCTTATGTTGGGCTGAAAATCTTTTATTGTAATTCAACAATTATTGCTGGTTGCAGAGGATATAATTCCGCGAAAACTAAAACAGCAAAATATTTCAGGAACGCTTTATATTGATATTATATTTTCCAATATTTCAGCTATTATTTTTTGCAAATATTTCGCCCGAGGATGGGGATCAACCTCGGGCGAAATATTTGCAAAATATAATATAAAGCATTTCTGAAAAATTTTGCAGTTTTATTTCTCCTGAAATCACCTTATTGTAATTTTTTGAAAAAATATTAGAGAAAATTTTGTAAAAGAAAATACTCTAATAAAAAAAAAAAAGTTAAAGTTGTCTGGAATTTGACTGAATTCATAAAGAACGAAGAGCTCTTTTCTTCTAACTGGACAATTCATTGGAAACACACACACAAAGAGAAAAGAGACAATTGGAATGGTATTTGCATTTGATCAAAACTCCTTTGTATTTCAAATGTTTAAATTAAGTTAGCTATTACGTTAGATAGCCTCCTGCCTCCTTGGGCCCAACCCTCCGACGGCCTCCCCTTCGCCGGCCTCCTTATCAATCGATGGCTTTACGTCCCTTTTGCAATTTATTCAAAGAGAAGTATGCTAGGGTTTGTTGTTTTTTTTGTTTTTTTTTTTTACAAAGGATGCAACCATCAAGAAAATCAAGCGTTTTACAAACTAACAAAATTAAATAAGTGACAAATAAATAAATAAATTTTATGAATAAGAAATTATAGTATAAAGTCCAAATTCAAATATTTTGGCACACATCTTTTGTGATAAATGCGAATTTATTGTATGCACAGAGGCAAGGGCGGATCCAGAGGTGTGTCTCGGGGGGGGGGGGGGTAATCTGGTGTGATCCGTCCCAAAGCACATTATTTTTTCATAATTTCGGTAATTTAAAGGCACATTCTGTACTTGATTGGCAGAATAAATCAAATTTTTAAGTATTAATTTTTAAAAATTTACATTAAAAATAAATTTTTTTGCGAAAAAAGGTATTTTTTTCAAGTCTCGGGGGGGGGGTAATTACCCCCTTGTATCCGCCCTTGCACAGAGGGTACCTTGAAGGAATATCATACCGAATCTCGAAATTCCATTTAGTTGAGGTAAATTAACATGATTTATCCAAATAAACTTAGTTAATCGAGGAATCAGCGTGTGGAACGTCAACCATAACCATCAGTATATTAAAAATAAAATATATAGGTAATATATTGAAACCCCTAAAATGATTCAGTATTCACAAATTAAATTTTTAAATTAAATTAAAAAGAAATTCCTCTAATTTATAGTTTTATATGAAAAGTCAGTCCCTCTGAACACATATCCTCTCTTGCCATCTATTGGATATTATTGGAACTAACTAAATTATTTTTACTTTCTCGTACCCTATATATGAAATATATAGGAGAGAAAGTATTGCGATCATGTCAAAAATTCGATGTCGAGATTTTTTTATTTTTCTGAAGCCCTGCTTTGTATAAGGTTAAAAAATAAAATTATTATTTTGAAAATGATAAAAAGAATTCTACCTGGATTAAAAGGTGATAAATGCTTTACAAAATTATAGAAAGTAAAAAACAATATTTTATGGAGAAAGAGGCTTGACATCAACATCGCTCAGGATTTTAAACTACTTCTCATATTTTGCTTCTTTTTTTAAGTCCCTTATAGTTCGATACAAAAATTTGGTGTGACAAACACAGCACACAACTTTTTCTTATCTTCCACAAATGAAAGTTATGTTCTCTGCGACCTGCAGTCATACCAGATTTTGTATATTTTTTTTATAATTCTTATTTTCTAATAGAAAATAGTTGAACCACTTAAATACATCATGATGGAAAAAAACGAATTCAACAATTAAGAGTAGAAGTTGAGCATTCTCCTTTCGAATTAAAAATTAAATAAATACACTTTTATACAGATTTACAAATTTTTATTGCGAAGTTTTAGAAAATTTAAGTAATTCTAGATAATGTTTTATTTAAATATTAAACAAATAATTTTTTATCTAATCATTTTCTTAGAATTAATCAATTTATGTAAATTAAAATTAATAAAATAAACAAAATATTTCTGATAATCTCAAGGATAGTATAAAGACGGAACTTGATTTGTTATTCTCAATCTAGTGGGCCTATCTGACACACCAGCGTTAAAAAAAATGCTATTTTCTAAACCAAGTTTTAACAGTGACGTTAACATGTTGTTTTTGTCTCAAAGCTGTCAAAATCATAATCTTACTTTTTAGGTTAAGGAAGCCATTATGCATTAAATAACGCGTTAAAAAATTAAAGGCATCACCTAGACATGACATTAAATTACACTATTGACTAAATCTTAACGCTTTGGAGTTAAAGTTTTTGCTTACAGAATAGCAATTTTAGGCAAGGAGGTGTTGAAATGAATCAAAGCTAATTTAAGATGTTAAAACTTTACGATTTTGCTTAGACAATAGACCTGATGGGGTGTTATTGGAAAACCTTCAAACAAAGATCTACAGTATCTTACTTGTTAGATATTTAGATTTTCTTAAACGATCTGTGATCAAGGGCGGTCCCAGAGGGGGGTCAAGGGGGTCGTGACCCCCCCCCCAAAATCTTTTTTTTTTTAAGACACTTTTTTCCCACTCACTCTCCCATTCACACAATCTTTTCGGCAACTTAGGCCATTTAAGACTTAAACGATACTCATATTTGATTAATATATATTTATTGGGGTCCAGGCCCATTTATTTATACTATAAAAAAAAAAAAAAAAAAACAGTGACCCCCCCCCAAAATGTAAGGCTAGGACCGCCATTGTCTGTGATTAAAAGAAAATCTTAGTATCATGAGAAACAATGCTTAATGTCAGATAGGAGAGTCCCTTAAAAAAATGTTACCCCCTCCCAGAAATAAATCCTCTTTAAAATAAAGTCATAAACACCCCAGAGGCAAATCCTGGTTCCGCCACTGACTTAATATGAATTTATTAATAGAAATTTCCCTCTGCTTTCTTTAAAAAATTCAAAAAAAAAAAAAAATGATATATTTTTTTTTCCTCAAGATAAATTTATTAAAAATAAAATTAAAAAAAGAATCTATTCAAATTAAAAATAAATTATAAACCGAAATCACACCCGAAGTTAATTGTAAAAGAAATAAAAGAGTGTTTTATGAGCGAATTAATGAAGAGAGAAGGGAGAAAAGAGAAAGATTTTATAATAATAAAATATAAGAAAGAAGAAAAAAAGGGCTTTGCCAAGTTTTTAATATCTATAGGTAAGGATGACGTTGAAAGAAGCAGCAATGGAGATTTGGGCCTTCCCACCCTCCAGGCCCACCCTCGCCCCACCTCATGCCATTACATTACATATTCCCTTCCCTTGCCTTTGTTCTGCGCCAGCTAATAATTTTTGCCTTGGCGAATAGAAGAAAGAAAGAAAAGAGAGGTTCGAGAGTGAGAGTAAGAAATAAAATAAGAGAAAAGAGGGATAAAATAAAAATTATAGAGGCTGGTCGATTTTTTTATTTATTTATTCTTTTTCCACAATGAAAATGGAAAATTATACTGTAATCATTGTAAAAATAATTAGTTTGTTTTAAAAGCTGAAAAAATTCATTATCTATTAAGGGTTAGAGAAATTAATTCTTGTTTGGTTGATTGAATTTATTTCTCCCAGGATACTGAGGCCATTTAGGGGTTTAACATTTATATATATAATTTAAAGGTAATGCATCAGTCGCTACGTTCCACACTCTTGTTTCGAGGGGCCACCAATTCAAAATAAAATAACTTATAAAGTGTCATTTTAAAGTATTTTAATATAGATATATTTTAATATATATAGAAATTTAAAAAAATGTAAATTCTTAGTTTTAAGATAATAATTATTATTTCCATAATTCAACGTCGTAGGCACTTGCTTTTAAAGTTAAGCTTGAACTGGTGGTAAATCCGCCTTGTAAACATTATAAATTACACTGGTCGGCAAGATTTTCTTCACAAGAAATCTGATTAAGAATATAGTACATTTTTAGTTTCTCTTACCTATGTATATATGTAATATATATGGACCCTGTTATGCAATGGTGTGTCAAAGACCAAACATCGAGTTTTGAGAAAATCAACAATAAAGTTTTTTGTTTACATTGAATTCTATATAATTTTCTTGTCAATTGTGCAAGTAACATTAAATATAAATTTTTTTAGGGCATATTTCATAAAAAATACTATTAATTAAAGCATTTGAAACAATATTCCGTGCTTAACTCAATTTTGAATTTTTTGGTCTTTGACACACCATTGGATAACAGGGTCCATATATATAGAGAGAGAAAGTATTGGTTTCATGTCAAAAATTCGATGTCGAGATTTTGATGGATCTTCACGTTTTGAGGTCCCCTGAATCCAAAAAAGTGGTTTTCGCGACATGGTCTGTCTGTGTGTCTGTGAACAAAATATCTCAAGAATGAAAAGAGCTAGGAAGTTTAAATTTTATATTTAAGTTAGGCACCACCATGGGACGGACACGAAGCTTTTGAACAAAATCGACCAAAAGATACTAGTACTTTACTGATGCACTTTTTCAGTTTTTTTTTCGATTTTCTCAAAATTTGCTCCAACGATTTTTTTTAAATTCATATATCAATTATTTTTTAGGTTCCCTTTAAAATATATATTCTCATTTTGTGATTGAAATTTTCTGAAGACCACTTTACTCTTGTACTCCATAGAAAAGATAGGAGAAATGGTTGCCATGGTAACAAAATATAAACATTTTGCCATACTTATAAATTTTACATCTTGAAAATCGAATGTACCGTACTGTCGGAAACTAAATACATGTCGACACAAAAATCTGGTGTGACAAGCACAGAACACAACTTTCGATTACCGAAGGTAAGAGAAAGTTGTGTGCTGTGCGCCAGTCACACCAGATTTTTTTTATACTGAATTTACATATGTATTTATAATTTTTCCATCAGACATAGTTTTAGAGATATAGAGAAAAATTTTTAATAGAAAATGTGTTCTAAAAGGGCTCTTATTTTGAATTTTCAAGATTTTCTCAAGGGGACTCCCTTTTAAAACTATGCAGATAGTTATAATATATATAAATTTTACGTTTCAACCCAATCGGAGATCATTTAGACATGTCGCAAACGACTAAAAGTTTAGAAAAATCAAATTTTTCAAGTTTTTTGCTTTGGACACCCCTAATGCAATTTTTACCATCCCTGAATACAAAACCATTTATTTACAATATTCTATATTTCTTTTGCTTTCCAAAAATCATTCATTCTTGTAAATCTGTTGATTATTAACGAAATTATAAACAAAACAGTTCAGTCTGCTAAAAAAACTCTTTGGCTGCCTATCTTTTAGGCGCTTTGCTCATAGAAATAAAACTTATAACTTAGCCCTATTTTGTTCATAATTTTGTTAATACTTTAAACAGATTCTCACGAATGAATGATTTTTGGAAAGTCAAAGAACTATAGAATATCGTAAATATATGTTTTTTGCATTTAGGGATTGTAAAAATTGTATTAGGGGTATCTAAAGAAAAAAAAACTGAAAGAATTAGACTTTTTCTAACTTCTAGCCGTTTGCAGCACGTCTAAATAACCTTCGATTGGGCTGAAACTTAAAATTTATATGTATTAAAACTATCTGCATATTTTTACATATTTTTAAGGGGTGTCGCCTTAAAAGAAATCTTGAAAATGCAAAATAAGAGCCGTTTTAGAGCACATTTTCTATTAAAATTTATTTTTCTCTATATCTCTATAACTGTGCCTGATGGGGCAAAACTGAAATGATATTTGAATTCAGTATGAAAAATACTTCTTTTTTTTTTTTAACTTAATTAAATGGCCGTCGGAAAAACCATTTGGCCAATGGCAAAGTAAATGTGTTTCAGATATAGGAACCCGAGAAAAAAAAAAATTTTTAATCGAGGCATAAATCTGACTTCTTATTCTCCGAGAGCCGTACGTACTGATTCACAAATTGCAAATGTGACCAGTGACTCTGGTCTCGGCGAAAAATACTTCTAGAATCTCATATCTTTATTCTTGTGAAAGAAAAAAAGTTCATTTTGTCGACTAGTGTTATTAACGATATTAATCATTTTTTTTTTATATTAATATTTTCATTAAAATTTACTTAATAAAACTAAATAAGTTCTTAAAAAAAAACAATGGAAAATTTGTGTTAATAGTAAACATTATTAAATTGCTGCTAATGTAGAATTTGCGGAAAGAAGACATAGAAAAGAACAGGTTGGTGGTTGGGTTGGCATAAGCAAACAGGGCTGAGCGAAAAGAAAGCACGAGAGCCCTAATTGCATTCGTTTCCTCCTCTGGACCCTTAGATCCCTTGCGAAAGACGATGCTGGAGGGCTAAAGGAGCCCTCGAGATATACATGCACAGCCCTTCAAGATAATTTTAAAAAGTTCCATGCTTGAATAAGCTAAATAACATTAGAGGGTTGAAGAAATATTTTTCCCTTGCCTTCTTTGCCTTCAACTCAAATCGTGAAACGAGTTTTTCTTACATTCGTTCGGCGGTCTACAAATGCTGCATACAAAGTTTTTTCCAGCTTTCAAATTCTATCAAACTACAATTGATTTTTTTTTATATATATATAAATTTTGACACTAATGAAATAAAGTTATTTATCTCAGTGGATTTAGAAACCTGGTTTGAAATAATTTGTCGATATCGAATCAAATAAAATGAAGAGTTTTAAAAATTAAAAAGGACAAAATATGATAGCAAGGCTATAAAGTGAATATTTTCGGAAGGGGGGAGGGGGTTTCAACTTCCGGAGTGATTTATAAAGGTAAAGAATTTACTTTTAATATTTTTTTTTTAAATTTCATTAAGGTCTTTTTCGGCATCGAAGGCCATTTAGACCCCATCTCTATTTATTTCGAATAGATTGGTAGCCAATTCAATTGAAATAAATTGTCGTGTGAGACGTGATGTGAACCCGCAACTTACGGGATTTTTTAAAAAATTTGAAAAAAAATTTTTACATTTAAAAAAGTTTTTTTTAAAAAAGTTTTAGCGTTTTGGGAAAATTTTTTACGGTTTTTAGGTAAACGGGTTTACCCCCCACCCCTACCCGCAACCCTTGGTACAAATGGCCAGCACGCTAACCACTACACCAAGACCCGAAATATTACCTTATATTTATAAAAAAAAATTAGAAAATTAGGCCTAGCAACGAAAAAGAACAATAGACACTACAATCGTTATAGTAAAGTGATACCAAGCGCCGCGAAAACTCAGGATTGGTGACCACGAGCAATCAGCATGTTGAACGTCCCCCGATAGCCAATCGATATGTATTGTATTGAAATTATTTAAATAAATTAATAATCCCTAAATGACCTCTGTAGCCGAAAAGGGTTTTTTATATATATATAAAAAAAATATTTTTCGTTTTTTTTTTTAAATTATCATGAAGTTAGCTCTTTTAACGTTCGTTTATTACTTAAAAAAAATAAATAAACAATTATCATTAAAAATATTAATTTCTTTATTTATCTCAATGAGAAAAGGTCAGGAGCAAGATTTTTGTCCTGCGAAACAGTAAAAACCCAAAAAAAGTAAGTAATAATTAGGGCTCGGATTTATAGGCACTAAAAATCTTTAAAATAGGCAGGCAACTAAGCACTAAAAAATTATTAAAATAGGCACTTAAAAAGGCATTTATTGTAAAAATAGGCACTTAAAAGACATTATTTAAGAAATAATATAACAAATTTAAAAAAATCTGGTGTGACTGGCGCACAGCACACAACTTTCTCTTACCCTTCGGTAAGAGAAAGTTGTGCACCGTGCTGGTCACACCAGATTTTTTGTGTCGAGATATATTTAGTTTCCGATAGCACCTTAGTTTCAAACTTGCATTTTAAATGTTGACTGCTTCAAATAAACTATGGTTATTTTTCAAAATTTTAATCTCATATTTGGACATTTTATACACAATATAGAATCGTAAATAAATACAAAATTCATTAGAATTGGAAAAAAAAATTTTAAATGCCTAAAAAGTTCTAAAGGGGACCCCCTTTTGAATCGAAATTAACATACAAATCCCTATAGGAAATTAACATTGTTCCTATGCGAAGATAAGGTGGAAAGGGAATTTAAAAAGAGTAGAGAGAGACGATAATGTTTGCAAGTGAGAGAGAGACATATATGTTTTCTTTGAAACAATTAAAGACACAAATAAATTTAAAAAAAATGGGAATTTAAATAATAATTGATTTTTAATCTAATAAAAAGAAAAAGATTTAAATTCCGTTACCATGGCAACCATTTCTATCTTTCCTATGAAGAACAAGAGTAAAGTGGTCTTCAGAAGATTTCAACGGCAAAATGAGAATATACATTTTAAAGAGCATCTAAAAAATAGTTCATTTATGAATTTTAAAAAAATCCTTGGAGGGAATTTTGAGAAAATCAAAAAAAACTGAAAAAGTACATCAGTAAAGTACTAGTACTTTTTGGCCGATTTTGTTCAAAAGCTTATTTTGAGATTCTTCAAAGGTACCTAAGTTAAATATAAAATTTCAATCCGCTAGCTCAACTCCTTCATGCTAAAAATCTGTCCACACACACACCACACACACACACACACACACACACAGACCAATTTGCGGGACCCACTTTTTTGGACTCAGGGGACCTCAAAACATGTATATCCATCAAAATCTCGACATCGAATTTTTGACATGATCGCAATACTTTCTCTCTCTATATATTTCATATATAGGGTACGAGAAAGTAAAAATTGATGTCTTATTTTTGGAAACAAAGATAAAACAATTACCTCCTTTGCACAAAGATGGCTGAATGAGGGCGGAGGGGGTGAAGCCCAACTGGGGCGCCGTTTTTCGTTCGACCTTTTTTTTTTTTTTTTTTTTTTTAGTATTCGAATCTCGTTCGATTTTTTTTTGTAATTTTTCTCTGGATTTGTGATGTGAATTTATTGTGAAATTTCAAAAAAAAAAAAAAGCCGAAATTGGCTTAAAATAGCCTATTTTAAGTTAAAATACTTAAAATAGGCACTAAAAAAGGCATTTATAGATGAAATAGGCACTAAAACCTGAAATCGGCCAAAATAGGCATTATAGGCACTAACAAATGCCTCTTATTTTATTCAGATTTTCATGAAACGTATACATATCATATTGGCCTAAATTTAAGCCATAAATAAAAAAAAGGCAAATAGGGCGAAATCCGAGCCCTAGTAAT
>JAKCPI010017446.1:0-18703 GCA_023213315.1 Euborellia annulipes | reverse complement strand
TAAACATGGGAGAATGTTTATATTTTGTTACTATAGCAACCATTTCTCCTATCTTTTCTATGGAGTATAGGAGTAAAGTGGTCTTCATAAGATATCAATGACAAAATGAGAAGATACATTTGAAAGAGCATCTAAAAAATAATCGATTTTTGAATTTTAATCAAAATTGTTGTAGCGAATTTTGAAAAAATCGAAAAAAACTGAAAAACTACATCAGTAAAGTACTAGTACTTTTTGGGCGATTTTGATTAAAAGCTTATTTTCACGCTCCAGGGGGTATCTAACTTAAATATAAAATTTCAACCTCCTAGCTCAATTCCTTCATGCTTAAAATTGAACACACACACACACACACACACACAGACAGACCATGTCGCGAAAACCACTTTTTTGGATTCAAGAGGTCCTCAAAACGTGAAGATCATCAAAATCTCGACATCGAATTTTTGATATGAATCCAATACTTACTCACTATAGAGCCTATATATTAACATATATATATGTAAGAGAAAAGTTAAAAAAAATTTTTGTTTACCTGTGTAATAAATAATAATAGGAAGAAATAATAGGAACGAGAATAATAAGAACTGGTAATTGCGGTCAAAACGCAGTCTAAAGTTGTCAATAATTAAGAATATTCCATATCAATAATAATTACAGATCAAAATTTTCTCCTGCTTGAAAATTTTTAAAGAACGGAAGTACGTGAAAAGATTAATAATAATATGATGATAAGATATGTGGTCTGCATCGGCGGCCCTATTTCAAATATAATATTTAAATGCCTCATTGTTGGTCTGACTACGCCCTCATTAATTTAATTTAGTCATTAATTAATTAAAGTATTTTTTTTAGTAAAAGACATATATTCCTCTCAAATCAATAAGTTCTTAAAAAAATACATTAACTTTAGTCATACACTAACAGTAAGTTAAAATAAATTAGAATACCACTAAAATTTAATTGCAATATAAATTCTTTCTTTACGATCTGCTTGAAATCCGAGCACGAGGGAATTATTTAGATGAAAGCTAGGTGTGGAAATAAAATAAATATCATACCTCTTTACCTCTTTCCGCTTCCTTCGCCTGTAAGGGAAGTTTCCCCTCCCTCCATTCAAAGTTTCCTCCCTCTCTTATCGTTCCGCCATATCCCTTCACAAAGCAGATTTTCGTTGGTTCTTTGAATAGAGTCCTTATCGACTCCCTCCCTCTATCCCACCTTATAAATGGGCAAAGATAAATTCAATCTTGTTTCTACATCTGATATAAAACTTTGCGGAAATTTGCGAAAAATTCACACGATTTTATTAAGAATATAAAAGAAAGAAATGGACACAAAGTTACGAAGATTTCCCTATACTTCTTAATGAGAGCTAAACATACAGTACCTTTGAGAATATGGATGCAACATGAAAAAAAATAAAATAAAATTTCAAGAGAGGGTGAAGACTGGGCACCAGTGAAAACCGAAACTGGCTAACCGATTTTTTTGTTCCGATTTTCCCCCCCCCCAAAACCGATATTGTTGCGATTAGATATGAAAGTGTGATGATTGTTGGTTTTGATAAAATATAGGTAGGGAACTTGTTTCAATCGCGAGAGGTCATGGGCCTAAAGGTAGACTGAAACTGCACAATGCCTCTCTTCGCCTGTTCTGGGCCAATTGTTAAATCTGGTGGAATGATGAATATTTTGCGGCTAGTAAAAATCGTTCAGCATTTTTACTTTTTGCAAACTTCTTACTTAAGCAGCTTTTGTACCCTTTTGTTTGCAAAATAAAGCAAATTCCCTTAGTCTGATTACGTAATATTTGAATAGGCCACCTCCGCAGGGGAATGTTGAGAAAACAGGGGCGGATTAAGGGGGGGGGGCGAGGGGGGGCGTCGCCCCCCGAGAAGAAATTCCCAATATTATAAAAACTAGTAATCCTAAAGAAATTACTGATTTCCGGGCTTTAATTTCAATTGAATTTGTTACCAATCAATTTAAATAAATAGGAAAGGGATCTAAATGGCCATAGATGCCCACAAAGCCATAAATAAAAAAAAATAAAAAAAATAAAAAAAACCGCCCCCCCCCCAACAAAATTGCATTAATCCGCCACTGTGAGAAAATGGTGGTTTTTTAATAAATGAAGAGTCAACGAGAAAATCATTCTAAATCCATTTTTTGCAATTTTTCACCAGACCATTGCTTATGTTTGCTTACATAATGTCAATCCATTGTACGGTCTTTCTTAAAGTGTGAATATTATTGAACCTATCACGTTTTTCAAAAGCATGAAACTAGCATACTCCGGTTTTGCCACCAGATAGCGTAAAAAAAAATACAAATATACAAAAATCGACTTTTCATGTTTTTCCCGTGTGCCTTTCAAATGTTGGCTCCCATGTTTTTTTTTCTCTCTGGGTAGATTTACTACAAACTACAATACCTTATTATGATAACCCTACTATACCTATTATAAATATGCCGATTCATTCTTATCCGCAGAGTAGTTCAAGAGTCAAGCAATTCCAAAAGCTATGCAGGCCTACCCGAGTCAAAACATAAATTCATATTTAAACCTCAAAATCTTCAGTGAGGTTTTCGAGGGTCAGTTTAATTTTTTGGAGATTGGATTCAACATAAAAAGTAATCTCAGTCCGTAACTCCAAATCCTACATACGGACGGTTTTACAATTTTGAGGTTTAAATCACTGCAGAATCTACAATTGGCCTTCAAAAACTTCAATCCATATATAAATTATTCTATACTGGTTTGAACCTCAAAAACCTCAGATGATGTATTCCCCATAAAATTTACCCCCCACTCCTTTTATGTATAGGAATATTCTATCTACTATCTGTGTATACACAGAAGTACACTAAAATTCTTATGTATTCTGGTGCTCTTATAATCAAAATGATCAAAAATCTGGTGGAGAGGGGGTTTAATTTCTCATATATTCAGATTCAGACAATTTGCAGCTCAAATGTAAACAAATCATGTGTTTAAGAATTTGATTTCAAAATGAAAGCTTGCCTATTAATCGCATCTAATTTTGAACAGCGAGGACCTTGACAATTAAACGCCCCAAGTGCTGCGATATTCCCTAAAAATAAGCGAGTGGGAGGCTTTCTGAACCATTAACCTGCTCCCTGTGGAATTTGCTCTCGCAATCCATCATCGGGGGCTGCGCGTGTTTTCATTGGCTCACAGGTGCACCAGCATCCGGTTGTTATGCAAGTGCAGGCGCCAGCGGGATCACCTGCTTCCGCCCCCGTAGGCGCCGCCGCCTACCCTCGTGTCGTAACAACAAGGATTCCATTTCTAAAGGGCGAATTTACTTGCTTTCTCAGTCAAATAGAATTTGTTAATTTCTTGATTCTTAATACCTTTGAATGCGATATTTTCATAACTATAATTTTTTTTAAATAGAACAGTATTTGATGTTGAAAAAGTATAGGTGTATTAGGGTTTTCTCAGTGTTGGGGCGGTTTAAAGGGAGGGGGGGCGGCAAAAGAGTCCACTGCCTAGAGGCGGGAAATGCCTAAATCCGCACCTGCTAATTTCATTTTGTTTTTGTGAACCACTTTTCCTATTTTGCTGCCCTCTGATATCTGTCACCCGGGGCATATGCCCCCACTGCCCCTCCCTGGATCCGGCCCTGGTCCTCCCCGAAATCCCGAAAAATACTTTGTGAATATTTCAAGAATTTTTTAAAGAGGTCCGGGGGTAGAATTGAAGTGTAAAAGTGGTCCGTGGCTTAAATTGAGTTAGGAACTTCTGGCTTAGAGGCTCAGACCCTAGAGTGGCAATCCATCATGTTGCCCTAAACTACGGCTTAGATTCCTTCTTCTTCTTCTTCTGTCCTGGCCTTATTCCCGCTATGCGGGGTCGGCGGACCTCACTTTTTCCCTCCAACCCTATCCGTCAACCGGAAGAAATAGACAGGCCGGTCCGTCGCACGGTCTGAAGCCTGTTGAAAAGAGGAAGGAATAGACAGACTTACAAAGAACTAAAGGACTGCCTGCCCCAGCTCGGGCAGCTCGTGGAAGTCATTCACGTACCCACAAGTTGTGGGCCCATGAGCAAAAGGCTTAGATTCCTTATATAACACAATTCCCCTCTCAGTCTTTCCGTTGTATTTATTTATTCTTGCCGACACCGAATCTGTATATAAAGGCAAAGAAATAATTTAGATTAGATTTATAGAGTGCTCAGCTCGCCTCAGGTGTCCAATTTTTCAAAGTGTGAGTCCTTTTCCTTCTTAGGTTTCTCCTTAAAGCCAGCGGGTCATTTTTCATTATTTAAGGTTGTTCGGACATTAAAGCACTTTATTAGATTAAAAGCTAATTTTTTAATATGTTATTAATCACTATCACATACGTTTAAAATAAAATTTTGAAGCAGATCTGACCCAGGGTTATCGTGTAATTAATTTTTTAAAAAATTGAAATTTAACATGTAGTCTATGGGGAATATCGACGAAACGCACACATATCGAATTATATAGCCACTCCTGCAATAGATACAAAAAACAAAAAACTTACATTTTATCAATTCACTTCCGAGGAATACGTTAAACATAAAATCAAAAGTTTCTGCCCAACGCTTTTAAAGATATTTTAACAAGAAAGTCAAAAAATTCTCCAAAATGACAGTCGCCAATATTTAAAAATAAGGAAGCACTCGAGAGTGAGACCAGTCCGGCAACGTCGCATAAAATAATTCTCTTTTCTCGCTGTCAGTTACATTTTTTTTTTATTTTACGATATTTTTTCTCGCAAATCGTCCATTGTATTTATACTGATTTGCATTAATCATTGTAATATATTAAATAAAATAAAATTTAAGGCGTTTAAGATTTAAAATAGATAGTTGATGAATGCAATGTTGCCAGTTCTATATTACGTGAAAAACTGCTCAAGTCAAAAGTCATTCATTTATTATTTTTGGTAATTAAATTATTAACTTAATCCAATTATAAACTATGATAGGTCACGACTAAATTATAATAAAGGAATTTTGGCATTCAAATTTTTTAATTTTATTAAAAAAAAAAATTTAGATTCTATTATGACTTACGATGTACTATCCGAACAACCTTAAAAGATAATTAAATTTTATTTTATTTATTATTTAGAATAACTGAAGTTCCTTTGCTTTCGGAAAATTTTACTCATTTATTAAAAAATGAAATCAATTTTTGTTGTTAACAAAATTGGGCTGCTTTTTATTAAATTAGATAATTAATCAATAAGGGGCAAGTTTTCTAGTAAACAACTCTTTCTCTCTCTCTCTCTCTCTCTCTCTCGAATGAATGAAGCGAAAGAATGAATGAACGAAAAGGAGAGGGAGGGGAATCGAGTGGATTCCAAACACTTCACTTCATCCCGCTCTTGTTTATATTTTTAGATTTGGATTTTAGAGTGACTCTTTCAAGTGTCAACCTTGGACACTTTTCAAAAATATTTTTAGAATGATAGTAACTATTTTTTTTTTTCACTGGAGAATTTATTTATATTATCGTGTCTTTTTATTTTAAAGGGTTCATTCATTGCTAACGTTCTTTTAATCCATATAAATGACACAATTATGAAAATTAAAATTTACTATATGCAGGGTGTAAAAAAAGTAGTGGTGAATATTGAAACCTATTAAGCATCGAAAAATAGGAAGAAATAAAATTGCAATGTGAGAGACCAAATTTTATTTTCCAAATTTTCGAAAATATTTATCAAAAAAAAATATCATTTTTAAAATCGAAAAAACCTTTTGAAAAACTTTGTTGTCAACTTTTTTTGAAAAGTGATACATCGAATCTGATTATATATTCGGTTTCTTCAGTGAATTTAATAGGCCTTTATAATTGATACTTTATTTTTCATAAGTGATTGTGTTATTATTAATAAAAAAATCTGGTGTGTCTGGTCGCACCAGATTTTTTGTGTTTTTCGTTAATTTTAATTTCCGCTCCAAAAAGGAATTAATATTTAATCATGGGCGTAACTAGGGGGATGCCGGGGGGGGCCTGCCCCCCCCCAGAAAGTTCCTTGCTCCAAGAAAAATTGAGAAAATATGAGGCTTTCCAGGCCCACCGGATAGCTGGTCCCATGGCGGGGGGGGGGGGCAGCCAAATTCTCTACTTACGCCCATGTATTCAGTAAATGAAAAAATTAATGACCGGAGGCTTTAGCAATTAATTCAGAGCTCTAAAGAATAAACTTCAACCTCATTCGGTGAATTAAGTTTTATTTCTTTAAGTTTTAATTTATCGTCGATGTTTTCTGATCAAGAGATTAATTAATTTCTTTCTTTTCTTTTCTGTTTATCTTTAAAAGAGGAAATTCCAAAAATCTTGTTTAGCTTAATTATAAAAACTTAAGAGAAGTTTTTAAGTACCTAAATGTATATCTTGTTAAATTAACAAAAAAAAAAAAAATGAAGTAACCTGTTTTCAAATTTTGTCTGTCCAAGATGTTCATTTTGACAAATTTCATCAAATTAGTTCGAGTTGGGCAATAACCTGATGTTAAATAATTTATTTAAATATTCCACGATGGATTCTCGTTATGTAACTAAAATTGAATGAACCCCCCCCCCTTGATGCTGATGGATGCGCCTTCATTGACTCTGCACCCCCGCAGCTTATGCAACACAACTTACCAGTACATTTAATTTATTAATTATATGAAAATTAATCACTTAGCAATCTCCTACTGGATACATTTTAATTGACATCGTTTTTTTTAAGTCATTTAACAACCGTTTATTAATTTATGGATCATAAAAAATTCAGCAAATGATTAATTCAATTTTTTTTTTTTTAATTTCTTAATAGTCTTTTTAATTTCTCGCCATTTAGATTTTTGTTGAGAAATTATTAGAATTTGTTACCCCTCCTTCGACGTTTTTTTTTTAATTCCCCTTTTTCGGCTGCAAAGGCCATTAGGGTTTTAATTTTACATATATATTAATTACATTTATTATACCGATGGCAACCGGGGGACGTTCTAGACGCTGATTTCTGGGAGTCACCTATCCCAGATTTCGCCGCGCTTGGCATTGCTTAACAGCAACGATGTAGTGACTGTTGCTCTACTCCGTTGCCAGGCTCCCCGGGGCCGGGGGCCCTCCTTCGACTTGAAAGCTCGAAAAAAAATTTTAGCACTATCTCCCAAATGATGAGTTAGTTACTTTTAGGTCTCTTATTGAATAAGTAAATTTTGCACTGAATGGCTATTTGGTTGCCCTAGTTAAAAAACTTCGATATGCCCTACTTGTACTTGGTATCGTATCGATAGAAGAGTAATGAGTATTTTCTTTATTTTTACTTTCTCTTAGCCTATATATGAAATATATAGGAGAGAAAGTATTGCGATCATGTCAAAAAATTCGATGTCGAGATTTTGATGGATATACATGTTTTGAGGTCCCCTGAGTCCAAAAAAGTGGGTCCCGCAAATTGGTCTGTGTGTATGTATGTGTGTGTGTGTGCGTGTGTCTGTATGTGTGGACAGATTTTTAGCATGAAGGAATTGAGCTACCGGATTGAAATTTTATATTTAACTTAGGTACCTTTGAAGAATCTCAAAATAAGCTTTTGAACAAAATCGGCCAAAAAGTACTAGTACTTTACTGATGTACTTTTTCAGTTTTTTTCGATTTTCTCAAAATTCCCTCCAAGGATTTTTTTAAAATTCAAAAATCAATTATTTTTTAGATGCTCTTTAAAATGTATATTCTCATTTTGCCGTTGAAATCTTCTGAAGACCACTTTACTCTTGTTCTTCATAGGAAAGATAGAAATGGTTGCCATGGTAACGGAATTTAAATCTTTTTCTTTTTTATTAGATTAAAAAAAATCAATTATTATTTAAATTCCCATTTATTTTTTTTTATTTCTGTTTTAATTGTTTCAAAGAAAACATATATATATATATCTCTCCCACTTGCAAACATTATCGTCTCTCTCTACTCTTTTTAAATTCCCTTTCCACCTTATCTTCGCATAGAAATAATGTTAATTTCCTATAGGGATTTGTATGTTAATTTCGATTCAAAAGGGGGTCCCCTTTGGAACTTTTTACGCATTTAAAATTTTTTTTTCCAATTCTTATGAAATTTTGTATTTATTTACGATTCTATATTGTGTATAAAATGTCCAAATATGAGATTAAAATTTTGAAAAATAACCATAGTTTATTTGAAGCAGTCAACATTTAAAATGCAAGTTTGAAACTAAGGTGCTATCGGAAACTAAATATATCTCGACACAAAAAATCTGGTGTGACCAGCACAGTGCCAACTTTCTCTTACCGAAGGGTAAGAGAAAGTTGTGTGCTGTGCGCCATCACACCAGATTTTTAAATTCCCTTTCCACCTTATCTTCGCATAGAAACAATGTTAATTTCCTATAGGGATTTGTATGTTAATTTCGATTCAAAAGGGGGTCCCCTTTGGAACTTTTTAGGCATTTAAAATTTTTTTTCCAATTCTTATGAAATTTTGTATTTATTTACGATTCTATATTGTGTATAAAATGTCCAAATATGAGATTAAAATTTTGAAAAATAACCATAGTTTATTTGAAGCAGTCAACATTTAAAATGCAAGTTTGAAACTAAGGTGCTATCGGAAACTAAATATATCTCGACACAAAAAATCTGGTGTGACCAGCACAGTGCCCAACTTTCTCTTACAGAAGGGTAAGAGAAAGTTGTGTGCTGTGCGCCAGTCACACCAGATTTTTTACGTCTTTTCTTCATCTTAGGCTCCTAACGTCGAATTTAGACGTTATTTAGGCCTATAATGTTACAATGAGAAATGTAAATCAGTTTAGACTCAATGGGCGGGCGATTCGCAAGAAAAAATATCTCAAATTGGAAAAACATGTGACAGGGAGTTTTATTTTATGCGACGTTGCCACTTCCCTGATGTATTTTTGGTTTTGTTTTCGATTTTCTCAAAATTCGCCCCAACGATTTTGATTAAAATTCAAAAATCAATTATTTTTTAGATGATCTTTAAAAAGTATATTCTCATTTTGTGATTGAAATCTTCTGAAGACCACTTTACTCTTGCACTCCATAGAAAAGATAGGAGAAATGGTTGCCATGGTAAGAAAATATAAATATTTTCCCATACTTATAAATTTTACATCTTAAAATTCGAATGTATCGTACTGTTGAGAACTAAATAAATATACCCAGTATGCCGGCACAAAAACATCTGGTGTGACAAGCACAGAACACAACTTTCGATTACCGAAGGTAAGAGGAAGTTGTGTGCTGTGCAGCCAGTCACGCCAGATTTTTAAATTGGCCGACTGACATTTTCGTAAATTTTTTTTCTTTCTTAAAATATTTTTGAAAGTTCACATCAGAAACTTTTGATTTTATTTTTAACATATTCTAGGGAAGTTAATTGATAAAATGTAAGTTTTTTTTTTAACTATATCAGGAATAGCTACATAATTCGATATAATACGAATATTTTAGTGTGAACCAGTCTTTCAATTAAATATATTATAATTGAAGAGAAGTTGCTGTTGATGTTATGAAATGGAATATATAAGCCAACAAGGACTGAGGTGGACGAATAAAATTTTGTCCGAAGTCTCCTTTTCGGCATTTGGTATCCAAAAGCTCTCTTTATTTTGCTGCACCCGTACTTACCCTTTTCCATTCTATATATACATGTATATTATTTTATACGTATGTGATAGTGATTAATATCAGATTAAAAAATTAGCTTTTAATCTTTATAAGTGCCTTAATATCCGAGCAACCTTAAGTGTTGTTCACAAACGAAGTAAAAATGTTTGGCTTTTATTTTTTCTTAATACAATTCATTTAAAAAGGAAGACAAAATCAATAACCTCTTAAGCGTGGTCACTGGCTGTTGAAAAACGAAAAAACATTTATTTACATATTAAAGGGTAACTAACCTCGAAAATCCTATCAAGAAGGCAATAGCCTTACGTTTAAACTAAATAATTAATGTCTTTCAATGATAAAAGTTAAATAAAATATTGATAATTTTTTTTTTTTTTTTAACACTCATCCTTTTTTTTTCTCATTCACACTCACACTCACACACACATGCACACACTCTTTTCGACAACTTAGGCCATTTAAGACTTTGTACCATAACCGTTATTTATGAATATATATATTTGGGGTCCAGGCATTCTTATATAAACCATTTGGTATCCAAATGGCTTAAATAAAATCATCGGACTGCCTGGGGTCCAAACCCACGACCCTTGGTATAGAAGGCAGGTGCTCTACTAACTACGTCAAGCCCGAGGGCTTCGAAACAATTATTTTAGCTAGTCCTTTGATGGTTTTGATTAGGCTGGCCGCGCACGGTCGATTTTCAATCGACTAAACTATTTAGTTGGGTTGGCTTAAAATCGTGATGCATAATCAATTTATATCCAACTCGACTGTTTAGTTGTGCTGTATGGTCACACATGACATCGACATCGACTCAACTTTTGAATTCCTTTCTTTTGTATTTGGACATTCAATGCTAAACATGATAAATAGGAAGACATTTTTATAATACTTTCTTTATTATACATTTAAAAAAATCAAAAGTCGTACTGGGTCCATCTAATATATAGGTATGTCTGTCTAGACTCCTAAGGCGGGCGGCACGGCGACTTATCATATTTACGAAAAGGCAAGGGCCCGAGCCAGCTGGCGGGGCGTCCAGGGGGGCGAACCCGAAGACGGGCGGCGCGGCTAGTATATTAAAGATATAAAATTTATAAATATGGAAAAATATTTATATTTTGCTACCATAGCAACCATTTCTCCTATCCTATGAAATACGTGTGCTTCAAACAATTTTGAGGGCAAAATGAGAATATACTTTTTAAAGACCCTCTAAAAAATAATTGATAATAATAATAATAATAATTTATAATAATTTTTTGATTTATTTTTATTTAATAAAAAAAATCTCTCACGCTCAGGATTTGAACAGGGATCTTCTTTGTAAAAAGGCGACACCCTAGCCCGCTACACCAGCGAGCCCTCCAAGATAGAAGAATATTATATAATCCTTCTAGTTAACCTAATTAAATCGCCTTTATTACCTCTTCGGGACGTTTCAGGCTTCCATCATCAATGATAAGTAACAAACATGCCATACAGGTTAGACAATCTAACCGTCAAGGCGAGTCAATTGCATAGCCTTTGGTCCTTATTAAATAGCAATAAACATTTCACCCAATTGCGCCATTCGACTTTTTGGGGGATTTTGTTGACGCTTCAACAATATAAATTTAGATGAGAGAACTCGAAGTGTTTAATGACAGATGAAAATAAACTTATTAACAATTCAGTAAAGAAGATAACTTTTTGAACCATAATACTAGCTTATGAGTTTTTTACTTTCTCTTACCTATATATGTTAATATATAGAGAAAGTATTGGATTCATGTCAAAAATTCTATGTCGAGATTTTGATGGATATACACGTTTTGAGGTCGCCTGAATCCAAAAAAGTGGTCTGTCTGTCTGTGTGTGTTCAATTTTAAGCATGAAGGAATTGAGCTCTGAGGTTGAAATTTTATATTTAAGTGACCCACCCCCTGGCATGAAGCTTTTGAACAAAACCGATTAAAGACTAATAGTACTTTACTGATGTAGTTTTTCAGTTTTTTTTTTTTTTTGATTTTCTCAAAATTTGCTCCAACGATTTTTTTTAAATTCATAAATCAATTATTTTTTAGAAGCTCTTTAAAATGTATATTCTCATTTTGCCTTTGAAATCTTTTGAAGACCACTTTACACTTGTACTTCATATGAAAGATAAGAGAAATGGTTGCCATGGTAACAAAATATAAATATTTTCCCATATTTATAAATTTTACATCTTGATATTCGAATGTCGGAAACTAAATATATGTCAAAACGAAAAATCTGGTGTGACAAGCACAGACTTTCGATTATCGAAGGTAAGAGAAATTCGTGTGCTGTGCGTTCAGTCACACCAGACAGATTATTTTCACATAAGTATGGTGACCTCTAGTTACCAACCGCCTAATTCATAAAAGAGTATTTGAAAAGCTTTTTAACTAATCAATTGTTAAACGATAATATGTATTTAAGTAAACTTTCTATTCATAAACACATTTAAACTGTATATTAACTAATATGAAATTTAAGAATATTAAGTTTGGCAACATGGCAAAAACCTACGTCATTTTGCAAAATTCGTTGTATTAAGCTGACATCTGGCGGAGATTGAGAAATATATTTATATGTCAAACTAATTTGTTTTGACCGTTTTCAATATATATTTTTTTTTTTAATAAGATCCTTATAGAATTAATACAAATAATTGGACAAATCAACATTATTGTCATTTAAATGAATATGGAAAAATATATTAAAATTTAATATTATGAAAAATAAGAAAAAGAAGCCAAAATTTGACTGAGTAAGAAAAGATAAATATTTTTGCCATAGCCACTGCTTTTGGTTTATTTTAATAAAAAAAAAAATTTATTTCAGCAATTACTTATGTCTTTAAATTAAAACAAATCTACATATAACAAAATAAAAAACAGATTTGAACGCGAGTAAAGAAAAACAGACAAAATGAAAATAAATATAAATGTCAGAGGTTAGTTTTCTCAAAATATTACTTTTTCAATAAATCATTTAATTCCATTTGGACTAGATACTAATAAGCACACCCCTTTTTTCAGTTTCAATGCATTCTCCAAAGGAACTGAAAGGAATTTAAATCAATTAAAAGCCATAAAAATAAGCTAAATAAAAATACAATTGTATTATTTCTTAAGTTTGATTTAATGAAAATTAAATATGTTTAAATATCAAATATCAATCAATCAATTAAATATGTTTGAATTCCTATCGAATATTGAAACTCAAATGTATTGTAACTAATAATAATAACAGATTTTAAGATCTTAAAGGATTTTTTCTTTTTTTAAATAATTTTCTCCCAGGCATAATCCTTTTATCTATTTGATAGGCCATATTCAGGGCCGCAGACAGGGGGGGGGGGGGGCGGGGGGCTATATCCCCGGGGCCCGGGCCCTTTGCGCTCCAACCTTAAAATTCTAATAAAAAATAATTTTGATAGCCCGGGCTCCGGGCCCTTTAAGCTCAAAGCAAGTAATAATAGTTTTCACGTCTCAGGATAGCTAAAAACGCAGATTTCAGTGTCTAATTTTCAAAAAATTTTCCATACCCTCAGACCAACCCGGAAGTCGTCTGTCCAGGTTTGACCTCAATAAATTATGGTAACCCTATGTTTAGGAAATTTTGAAAAATTTTTAAATAACTTTTTTATTTAAATAAATATTGTAAGCTAAGCTTATGTATAACTGTTTTAAAAATTGTGTAAAAAATTTTTGGCATGAAGGCCACAATAGCCTTTTACATACCTAAAAAATCTTAATGGGTGAGGGGGGGGGGCCGTATTATTAAGTAGCCCCGGGGCCCGTCAAGTCTGTCTGCGGCCCTGGCCATATTCATAATATTGCATATTGTATTTATAGTTTCAATACTTTGCATTATTCTGAAAATATTAATTCATCAAGATTAATAATTTGTTCATGAAAAAACATATAATACATTTGAATATTTACTTACGTTTATTTTTATTAAAAGCCTATGATACTATAGGCTATTTCAAATGTCAAGTTGTTGTGATCGAAAATTTTGAGGTTACAAAATGTTTATTAGTGAGCTTAAACAAGGGGTCTCGCCTGTCTAGTTAAAATAGGAATTTAAACAAGTATTTAGGCCTAAAATATGTTTATGAATTAAGATTTTGCTAAAATGCTTTTCAAATTCTCTTTAAACATTGTTTAAGGTTTTATGAATTAGGCGGCAAGTCTCTAAAACTAAAATTTTTATAAACGATAGAGTTGTTTGTGTGTTATACAATTTTGTTGTGTCTTTTTAACCTGATAATATAGAACTAGATATAAATTTATTTCGGTTCATATATATTTTTCAGAGAAATTTATTTTAGAAAAGTCCTTTCATCTTCTAATTGGCATGGCAATCAATTCATCTGAATATCCTGAGGGAGAGCTATATGCTAATTTCTTAAGGATTCATTCCTAGAAATCAAAATATCTTACGTATATCAAAAAATTGTGACATTTTTCAATAAAATACTAGCCACACCGTCCGTCTTCGGTGAGCTTCCACCTCGCTTCGCACTCCACCCAGGATTTAGCTTTTTTTTATTTTCCTCTCCAAGTGAATTTCCCAGACACTTGTTGGCGCCTTTTCTTATATGCTGTATATATTTGTATAAGATATTATAATTATATTAGTGAAATGTGAGACAGACTCCCACCAAGACCTTAAAAGAGCTATTAATTTTAGATTAACAGCAGGGACGTCATTTGGAGGGGGGGGGGGAATTTGCCCCCAAATGTTTTGGGAAAAAAATAGTAAATTCTGTGGTTAGCTTCTATTCTTTTTAAAAATAAGTATAGAAGATGGTATATATCAGGGGTGGCCAAGCTCCTTGATAGTCCGAGCCATTTTTCAAAATTTGAAATTTTTCGCGTTCCGCAATTAAAATACGTATTTAAAAGGTATTAAAAAATTTTTTTTGCAAAAAATAAATTTATTGAAAACATAAATAAAAGTAGGCCTACATACATTTTGAAACACATACGGAACGATATTAATTTTTTTAAATATAATAAAACAAAAATGAAAAAGGAACTCGGGTACATTTTTCGAGATCCACAAATAATCCTTCAAAGGGCCGCATGTGGCTCGCGAGACCCCCCCATGCAAAAACTGAAATGACGTCACTGATAAACAGCCAATATTCAAATCAATGAATTTATTCAAATTTTTTAATATAGAGGAACAAATTTACTTATTAGAAACTTGAATATGGAATACGACTTAAAACTTAAGCTGATTTATTTGAACTATTTCTATGGTATTGTTGTGTTAAGTGTGGATGGGGTGTTGGCAGACGGGTAGGTCCGGACTCCGATGAGAGTGGAGGAGCTCTCACTGAAAGTTCCAGGGGCCGTTGGAATAACGAGAGACCCCCTGGACTTCAGTTGCCAATTCAGAATGGCTGCCCCCGGAGTCATGAATAATTTTTGTTAATAAAAAACAAAAGTTTGATTACGGAGGCCGAGTGTGTTAATTTTTTTTTTTGATTCATATTTTACATAGTTCGTTTACAATTTTTTCTCGCCAACTATATATATTTGTTGGCCTCACATTTCACTCTCTTTTAACACCTTAATTTCAAATGTCAGTCCAGAATTTCCCTTGAACTTTTTCAACTCACCCTTGACGGGTTCCCTTACCCAGGCGGATTCTCCCAAGGGTTAGTGTCTCATTTTCACTAACGTCCTTCGGCCCTGTGGGACACTACAGTATATAGAATACCAGTATACAGTATTTTTTATAAATCTTTTTTATTTAAGTCGACATTTTCACCTCTTAGGCCCTATAGACTTTTAACGATACATTTAAAAACGATATCTTAGGGAATTCGGACATATTTATTGGACTGTCTGAGGTTCGAACCCACCCCCCTTTGCTTCCAGACTATCATTATTGACATTTATCAAGGAAAGATGGAGAATCAACTTTTATTTGAGAAAATAATTTTATTAATGAATTATTTATTAACCAGCTAGATTTATTTATTTTAATCAACATTCTGGGGTAAATTTTTCGTTTGGACTTGCATGGCCTCAAAAAAGGAGATTTGAACAATTTTGCTAGTATAATTATTGTAATAAATTTATTAATTTTTTTCCCCCTTTCTTTTGTTTTTTACTTTCTCTTATTTTCTATTTTTTTCTTTAATAGGAATAAAATTGATTTTTAAAATTTTTTATTCATGTATGAATATAAAACTCGTATTGTAAGACAAAATACGTCAGCAGGTTGTATTTTTTTGTTTTACTCTAACAAGTAAGAGAAAATTTCTTCGGAGCATTGTATTTTATAAATAAATAAATTAATAAATAAAATATTCAGAATATAGTCTATAATTTATAATGTTGATCTCTCGTACTATATTATTCTCACTATTCGAAAAATGGTTTGCATATAAATAAATAAATAAACGTACATTGCCCGTTTAATATCAATAGCAGCAATTCAGCATTTAATGTCTTAATTAAAAAATGTATTTATTTTTATCTCTTTTAAGTTTCTTAGCTGCTAAGCTCTTTTTAATCGTGATTTAAAATGCTACTCAGGTTCATTTCGATCTCATCTACCCGGGTGTCCTGATGAGTCAGTTTGCAATCTCATTTTAACCCCTCGTGACTTCAATCTAATGTAATGATTAAGATAGACCATTTTTTCCTCACCATTTATTTTTTTTTTTTTACAATTTGCCTTCTTATTGTTGCAGGTCTGAAAGCCAAACCGAACGTAACGTCTCCGGTACCGAAACAAGTGATAATGGAGACGTTGCAGCGCGCAGAAGACGAGCGATTGCGCGCGGAGGCGTTGCTCGCCGCCCCCAGCAGTACACGAGCTTCAGTGCCCAGCGACGACCAAGAACCAGACGAGTACTACGCCAGAACCAGCGAAATACTCACTTTCGCCGAGCAAGGTAGTGGGCCTAACAATACCTCTTCTACTAATTCCAGTCCATTTATTTTATTTTTAAGTACTAAATGGTCGACTTGTCAATTTTGTATCACATTCATATTTGATAGATTGTTTTATAAATAACTAGCTGTAGGGTCTTACTGCAGTGGCTCTGGCAAGAAACGTGGCGGCTTTTCTATTGTCTTTAAAGATCATTCCTAGGATTTTGTTTACATAAATATACCTACTGTATATATTTGGAGATTGGTTGATAGCTGTTTGCACAATAGTAGCCTATTCAGTATATAGTTTTGAAAATGAGAGGGAGTATTTTTTCTTCTTATTCTTTTCGGAATTTTCGAATTGATTAGGATTTTCTGCAGCTCTGAAGATGATCCGAAACGTCAGCAAAAATAAATGAAAAAAATATTAGCTACACTCTTTTTTCGTACCACATCCTAATTAGCAATTTGTCGAATAAAATTCCATGTTGCTCTATTTGAAGGCATCAAATATATTTATTTATTTTGCCTCAAAAAAATATTAAAGTTTAGCAATTTACTTTCTTGATATAAAAATGATTGGATATAGGAGACGTAGTACTAAATAAAAAACTTTTATTTAATTGTTAATCGTTGACGTTTCGGTCGCAAATCACGACCTCCCTCAGGTCGATTAACAATTAAAAAAAAAAAGTTTTTTATTGAATTCATTGACTGCTACGTCTCCTATATGTAATTCAAAGTCTACAGCCACTTCTCATCGCTATAAATAAATTAATGTAAACTACTTTGCCATTAAGTTTGAAAAAATAATATCTCCTAAGTCAGCGGTTCCCAACCCATGGGCCGCGGGCTGATTGGAACTGGGCCGCGGATGTCTAATGAAAGATAAAAATTATTACTTATAATTAGAGAGCGGAAAAAAAGTCTTTCGACTTTTGTCAATTTTGAGACTTTTCCACATTTTCTTCACTGATCTCACAAAAAGAAAAGAAAAGTTTTTTGAAATTTTCAAAAACGACTTTTGCGCTTCCCTGTCCCTATTTATACCAATTGATTTGTATTCAAATTAATTAGGGTGGACATTATCCATAGAGGTCATATTTTTTCCATCGCCTTTGAACTTTGAGAATTTTCAAGATTTTCCTAAAACTTTAAGCATTCCCACAAGGGACAAAATTAATTTCAAATTACAATAAAACTAGAAATTTATTATTTAGAATCTTTTATTGCTTAAAATTAGCTCAAATAATACGTTAATTAATAGAACGAATAGGGATAGATTAAATTGTTTCATCTGTCAAAGTTCCTCAGCATAAATCTGTTCATTTTTCTTTTTCATTTCATATTTATTTGTCAATCTTATTTTTCTGTTCGGTTATATAAAATTATATTTAACAAATAGTAGTTTAGTGTTTAGTCAAATCTAAAAATTTATAATAATAAAAATAAAAGTTTTTTCAACTTTAGTTTTCTTGAAAAATAATACAAAGATAAACTGAAGGTTTAGTGCGATTTAAGGCTATCCAGTATCCTTCAAAAAATCCAGTTTTCATCAAAAATTGACTTTTTCAAACCTGACCCATAGTTTTTAAGATTGCTTTTGGTTCTTAATACAAAGTAAATGCAATAAAATCATTTTTTTAACTAATTTTGTACCAACCCATTTTACTTACACATACACGCATACATTTATACCCAGTATACCCTAGTATGGGCCTCAGCGTTTTTTTTACGGCAAAAATCAAAAAAGGTTGGGAACCGTTGTTCTAACAAGTGATAATAACATTATGACAAGAGAGGAGGTCAGCCAGTAGGGTAGCCTCTGGAGAATAAGAAAACGTTTCGGTTTTATTTAGATAATGCATCATCGATTTCTATGAGCTGAAAACAGGGGCGTATATAGAAATTTTTTTCGGGGGGGCCCGAACTCAAAAATTTTTCCGTGGAAAATTTTTTTTTAAGAAACTATACTTTTTTCACACGAAATTTTTTTGCGGAACAGTTTTTTTCTATTGCGGAACCAAAGTTGTCCATCCTGCGGAAGAATTTGTTGCGCTGATATCTGTATATCCCTATATATGTATATGTGTTTGGGAAATTTCGGGGGGGGGCCCGGGCCCC